>CAAAJI010000042.1:0-35572 GCA_900642245.1 Fragilaria radians
AATAAAGAGCCATTGCAGCTTAAATTGGTCAGAGGAAAAGTGGGACATATCCGCTTAAAAATCCCATGGAAATCTCTCGTTTGGGGCCAAGAGCCTGTGAGACTTTTCATTTCAGACATCGACATTGTGTTTTCCTACGAATCTCGAGACGAAGCTCGACGTCGATCGAGTCGGAGAAAATCATGTGTTCAACATAATGACATCTCGAACGAGGGACATGGGAGAAAAGATGGAGGATTAGAGATAGACGATGAATTATTGGAGCAAAAGTATCTCTGGCTTGAAGAGGCAGAAAAACGATTATTGCGTGGGCTTCCATTACAAGAACCTATCAGTGCCTCTGCCGCGAGTCTTCACCAGAAAAATGTTCAAAGAGAAAGTGGAAGTAAAGGGTTCTTTGCTTCTTTGGTGGATCAAATGAAGACGAGCTTGGGAATGAATGCGGCAGCCGGACTTCAAGCTGAAATAAGAAATGTAAGAATTACAATTCAACAGGGTGACATTGAGATTGGATGTATGTTACGCGGCCTTGAACTCAATTCCCCTACAGAGAGAGAAGGATCAACGAACACTGAAACAAGTAATCTAAGCTCTTCCGAATTAAACAAATCTACAACAGGACATCCATCGAATAATCGTAGTGAAAAGAACAAGCAAATTCAGCGAGAGAGCGAGCCAGATTTTTGGAAAATCGATAAAGAGCTTCTAATTATTGAGTTTACAATATTTCTTCGGAAATTCGATCCTTTGGTATCTCCTGTACTCCATTCATTTGTTAAGCCTTCTGACTTGATATTGACACCCACAAAAATTGTGATTCCAATTACATACATTTCTCCTCGTCCGTTCCTTAAAGAGAATAGCAAGAAAATGTGTCCGCATCATCATATCGATATGAGTTCTCAAGCCGAAACTTCTTTCACTTACACAGATGCAACTAAAATGGAGGGGAAAAGTCGACGTGGAAAGAGAGAAAAAATTAATGACATTCCATTGAACGACTTACACAAAACGTCTGAAGCGGCTTTCTGTAACTCTCCGGGTCAAGACAAGCGAAAGTCTTCTGTTGAAAGTAAGTTGGAAAACTGCACAAATGATTTTGTAAATTATCTTAATTTCTAGAATAACTCAACAAATGCCGCAACATTGCAGATTTGAATGACAACACGCGAAAGTCAAATTCTTCACTTCCGGAAAGAGCCGATCCCTGCATCTCTATTCATGACTCTTGTAATCACCAGTGTGCTCATTTTGAAATGAAAGTTGGTTTGAGCGAGCTGACATGCATTTTCACCCGTCAGCATTTTATAAATTCGATGTTATTCTTTAGCTCATTAACTCGAATGGAACGTGGTAGTCCAAGGAAAAAGATTAAAGATTTTTTGCATAAAAAATCTTTAGTCTCCAAGGTTAGTCCATTCGTCCAAGGCACATTTACTGAAGTCCACAATAAAGAAGGTCATGTTCAAGACGCTCCTCCAAACTTTGACATAGAAAAGGAATATATTGCCCAAGTAAATGAAGATTATTTGAATCACTATAGGAAGCCACTTTTACGGGTTTCACTTACCAGGTATACATCACACCCGACTCATTCCAAAAGATTAGCTGAGAAGTTGATTCAATTTCCTTTTTTTCTTTCTGAGCGAGAGTTGGTGGTCAGAAGTTGGTGGAGATACGCATATAATTGCGTACTTTCTGAGCTTCGCCGAAGGAAAATGGTTTATTCTAAATGCGTTAGATTGCACGATAGATTTGACTGGAAAAAGCAAAGACATAAACGAGGAGAGTATATCGATTTATATCTTCGATGCTATATTGAGAGTTCAAACTCATCTGGAGAAAAAAACGTCCTAGGAAGGTTGAGACATATTGAAGCTGAGCTTGCTGTTGAACAAATTCTTTTGTATCGCTCAATCGCCCGCAAGCTTCATGTCAGAGGCATTCAACTTACTGGAGACTCAATATTATGTTTGCACAAGGAAACATCATATCAGGCCTTGTTCAATAAACGTTTGCTCAAAAGCATGAATGGCAAAAATGACTTACCCAGAAATAAAATTTCATCAAGCATTTATAATCGAAGACTGGTCGAAGAAGATGCATTATTGATAAGGAACCTCAGAGACAAGGCCAATGATGCAAGGTCACGTCGTAATTTAGTTTCGCGTGGTAAGACCAAGGAAACATCAGCCCCTGAAACTGAAAATTCGTTTTCGGGTTGTTGCAATATACCTACTTTCTCTTCTAAGAAGAGCTCTAAGTTTGACCATGTGCCATTAAAATTAGTTCCGGATTCATCGACATCAAACTCACAGGGCTTGAATAAAGAGTTGAAACCAAATGAAGTTGGTAGAAATCAGCAGCACATTTTGTCCAAGTCTAGTGGTGTTACTATTGCTCTTGAGGTAAAAATAGATTTATTTCAATTTATGATTGTGGATATAGAAGCGTGTGATATTTCTTCAAGAGATCTGAAAGCGCAAGGGGGGGTGTCAGGGAATGAATCGTTAGAAGTGTGTGATGGCTTAAGCGAAGTCATGTCGCGTTTAACTGATGATGACACCGTTTCTGAGATTGATGTTGTTCAGCATGATGTCGAAGGTGAATATGAGCCTTTCCTCTTTATAAATATCCCAGCCTCATATTCTTCTAAGCACAGGATTCTTGATGCTAGAGTGAATGCAATAAAATTCTCTCATCACGGTAGAACTGAATCCTCAAAAACCTCCTTCCTGAAATTTGATAATATTTCGATTTTGGGCAGCGATGAATGTTGTCTGGTCACTACTGACATCAATCAATTAGCCAGATCATCTTGCATGAATGTAAGCAATGTTGACAATGTGGAGTTCGGGAAAAATGGACACAATTCTGCATTGAAAATTCTATTCTCCTTTGCAGAAAATAAGAAAAAAAACTTATTCATTGAACTCTCAAAGATTCATCTATCAGTTGAATTGCGTGCAATAAATGCAATTTTCAATTTTTTTCAGTTGGATATCCTCTATTTCCCAAAAAGACTTCTCACGGAAACTGACAAAGACAAGGCACTTGATTACTTTGTCAATCAGTTAGAAGAAAGTCAATCTTTACACCTAATGAAGGATATCAACATTGCTCTTCAATGTAATGGTATTGATCTTTTAATGCATAGCGACGAAGCAATGCTTTTCCCGGAGAAGGAAAAAGGATCAGATGGTCAAGCGCTTACAGAATGCTCATTCCAAACTCTGAGGTTTTCAGCATCTAGTTTTCATTTTTTCGCTGGAGAGTTTCTCAGAAACAAAAGTCGATTTGATAATGAACTCAATTATCATTATTCGTCACGGGAGCAACCAGGTATGCGTTTCAAGCAATACTTCTCTTTTACGCCAATTCAAACAATACTCGTTGATCCCGAGGATTGGCATAGCCAACAACAAAACGAAAAGATGGTACGTACAGGCGCGTTTTGGGAAAGGATCAGATTTGAATTGACTTCTCACCAAACGAAGCAGCTAATTATCATTCGTGGAATTAACCTCTCCACTATTGTGACAAAATCTTCCTCTGAAAGAGATAGTTGCTCTGAATTACCTTTCCTTCAGCAAAATTTTGATATTCAAGCTTTTATAATTGAGAAAAGAAGCTCATGTGGTATTCCTAATGGATTTTCGTTTTCTCTCTCAATGTCTCCATTCATTTGCCTTTTTTCAAAAAGACGTGTTTTCTCATTGCATTCCTTCCTTGAGCTGACTAGAAAATTTCCTCGTTGGACACAAGAATCTTCAATGCCTTCGTTATCTTCAAGCCGTTTTCCGAGATTAGAACAATTCTCTCAACATAAAATCTACTCCGTACAGATAAATATGAAAGCTGTCAAACTTTTATTGATATCAGATGACAAAGAGATTATCGCTTCCACGCTAGATGAACACGAAATACTCGTCGAAGAGGCTCTTTCAGATTTTCTGTCTTTTGTAGCCTGTTTTGATGCATATGACGCGGACTCACACGGGATGCAACTTTCTCGGAAAATTTGTGTTGAAAGGCTTATTGGAGTGGGATTTAACCCCGAAACAGCAGTTATGTGCGCTGAAACAGCCTGTCGTCAATTTTTTCAAGATATAGATATGATCAAAGAAGCACAAACGCGGACATGGAAAGAACATTCCAAGTCAAAAGATTTCGTGACTGGTACAGAAGACAACTCTGATTCTTTTATCAAATCAAATCCGAATCTTGTTGAGGTTGAGTCGGTTTTGGACGAAAATTCAGAGGAATCGTTGGATATAATTGAAACTGCGCTTCAAAATGCCGTGGAACAAACGCTTTCCTCCTTTCTGCATCTTCTTAAATGGCAGCCAAGGTGTGGCAATACGGTTGTAGAAATCGTCATGAATTCCGGAATTCATCTCACGGCTGTCAGCCTCTTTTATGATTCTCATTTCTGTCTTAAATTCGAGTCCTTGTCATGTCGCAACTGTGCAGGTATAGAATTCTTTTCACTTCATGGCAACTTTAAAGAGCCTCAGCAAGAAATTGAAAATTGTTCAAATGGATTTATTCATGAATTATCTTTCTTTCAGATTGACAAATACTATGATTTTGCAGAAGGAGGCTTCCCTATCTCAATCCTAAACCAGAAATGTCATGATTCTACCAGAAATCAAGAGGTTTTTATTGATACTTTCCTGGACAACGCCCAGTTGACATTCTGTTCAACGGTAATCATCGATGTGATTGATATTGTAGAGGAACTAATTCTTTTGAGTAAGAGTTACCATCGAAATTCAGAGGACTACCATGCACCATCCACTGTTGACTTATCATTTCAACGATTGGCTAGCACATTTGTCGCAATCAACGACGTTTCCCTTTGCTTGTTATCTGAGGATATGAAACCTTTTTCAGAGCTGAAGCTACAAAAAGTTGAATGTGTTTCGCATACTGAAATCACAATGAACGCCATGTCGCTGACATTATTGAACTTAACTCCTGAAGGTCAATACTTTCCAAAAGTTATTCATTCCGTTTATCTCTCTGAAGCAGCAGATGTGGTTCCTGTGTTACGATTCAAGTTTATTCCTAGCGCATTGCCTTGGAATACTTGTTCTGTGTTGACTGCTACTTTAAATGGAGTAGAAATTATCCTGTTATATCAATTCATCTTGGAGATCATGCAATTCCTTCGATCAGACAGCTATGGAATAGGCTTAACGATAGCGCGGTTTCATTCTGCACCTATTCTTGACGATTACGGCAACCCTCCCCCACCTATTCATTTCAAGATAAATATATCAAATTCCTTTATTATCCTACCTCGAGAGAGTTTCTCTACAGACATGATATGTATCAAGCTTGATTTATTCGAAGTTTTCAACAGCTATCACCATCATTCATTCAAGATTGCGGATGAGAATGGGCCACTTGAGAAGGGAGATGCAATTTTCTTCGGAGAAAATTCAAGAGAAGAACAAGGTACTTATGAGGATGCTGTAGAATTTTTCGATTGCAGAGAAAGTTTGGGGGGGATGAATGCGTTTTCTACTTTTGATATCAAGTTTTTGCACCGGTTGAATATTCTTTTCCACAATATTACTATTCTCTCGTCTTTACATGAAAATGCCAACACTGCTATTTCATCTGGAGAGCTAAAGTATTTGCAAGAGATTTGTTTTAATGGACGAGTTCAGCATAGTGACCGGGCACTCAGAGCATCAAACCTTCAAAGCTTTGCTAAACAGTCCCATTGTCAAGAATCACAATGGAATCCCTTAACTAAAGGTGCAATGTCTTTAGAGATCTTGGTTGATAGCACACCAAAACCTCGTATTCTTATCACTGACGATTTTAAAGGAGGAGGAAAAGCCCAATCACCGAACTTTGATTTGAGTATGTCTCAGCTGTATCTTCTTTTCTCAATTTGGTACTCAAATATGCAAGAATTGCCCGTTATGTTTCCATTTAAAAAGGAAGATTTGAAACGAATTGCAACAGACCTCGAAATCCCAAATGATTTTCCATCGTATGGTTCCAAAGATTTTGTCGACAGATTGTTGACAGCACCCTCTTCGAACTCATTTGATGTTACAATCCATTTTGCTTCTCTCTCAATTGATTGCACTTTTGACCCTCCCGGGTATTATAGCGTAGTTCCCAATTCGTTGTCATATTTCCCGGAAGGATTTTTTGGAAATGCATTCCGCCTGTCATTCGAGCAGTTGGTTATACATATTTCCTTAGAAGAGATTGCTATCACACGCATAGGTTGCAGCGCCCGAGGTTTTCAAATGATCGACCACCGTCGATTGCCTCCATTCGCGATATCTTTCGATACCAAAACCTACAATTCACCAATCCCCTGGGTTTGGGTAAATGATTCATTTGGATTGAATTTAGATGGTCGTGACTTGATTCACGGATCGCTTGCAATGCCTTTCCAAACGACCATTTTCCTAACTCCTGGCTGGACCCTTATCAACCTTGGGATGGAAAGCCTTGCCGCAACAATCTCAGATTTATCTTTAATTTGGATTGTTTTAGACTTCTTCTCTGCTTACTTCTCACACGAGGCATACGGGAATCCTTATTTCGAAGCCTTTAAAGAAAAAGAAAAATTCAAGAAAAAGTTGTATACTTCAAAGAAACTTGAAATTTCAGATATTCAACATTCTCATGGCTTGAATATTGATTTCCGTCTATGGCTATTCCGTCCGTCGTTAAAAATCCCAGGAAACATTACAGACTTTGACTGTCCGTTACTATTATTGAATAGTGATAAGGGATTGTGGTACCATTTTAAATCAATAGGTAAATACTCGTCGCAAGAACTTTTTGCGAGGGATCTGTGTGTGCAATTCTGTAATCATGCCACAGAATATGGGGCGGAAAAATTACATAATTCGAAAGCATATGCAACTCAATTAATTCATGGGCTCTCTTTTGCTTTTCGCATCGACTATAACGCTCTGACTAAGCATACAGATTTTGTTTTCACTTTTTCGATGGAAAGCTTGGCTCAAAAATCTTCGGAAATGTGTAAGATATATTCAGGAGAGCTAGAAATTCAACCAGTAACCATTCCCACTCCAGTTATCTGCAAGTTAACAACAAGTATAGAGAGAAAGACAGCTGTGAGTCCGTGTGATGTTATACTTGTAGTACAGGTTTTCCCGCAAGTCTTGTGGATCTTCTCGAATTTTCTTGGACTTGAAAGTGGATCCAAGGATAAGGACATAATTCTGGACAATTGTGACAGTGCTACAAGGCCTTCATTCAACATCCAGGCACATCTATCGGAATTGAGATTCAGCATAATTGACCCTACTCTCGGTGCTCATTTACCGTTCGCAACACTTATGTTGTCCGAGGTTTATTTATCAAGCTCGAAATTTGATGCTATATCGACATTTGATGGTATGTCATTGCAAAATTCAAAATCAGATTTGCATTTGAACCTTGATGCCTGCTTATGGGCAGACTATTTTAAGCTTGGAATCACAAGAAGTTGGGAGCCATTAATCGAACCTTTTCGGTGCCATTGTTTGTATGAAGAATCCATTGCCCGTGGTCGAGGATTGACATTGATTTCACAGAGTCATTTTCATGTCAACCTGACAAACGCTTTTCTCGTTACACTTGATGATGCAATCAATTCATTATTGAGTGCAATTGGTAAATCCTGGATCAGTGTAGGAACACCCTCAGCGATATCAAAATCAGCGGAGCTTAAAGAACAGAGCAGTTTTATGCAACAAATAAATGTACCTACCCAGCAAATCCAAGTAGAACATCGAATCCCTGGTAAAACTAGCTCTCTTGAGAGAATAGCCTTCTCGCTTCAAAATCATACCGGACAGCGAATCAGAATTCATCAGCAATATACTGATTCAGAATCAGAATCAGAATGCGTATCCAGGGTAACTTATTTACAGCCGTCAGAATCGTCAAGTTTAGATTTTAAGGCAACGGTAAGTATCATCTGTAACTTACATGTTGTGGAAGTTCCCTTTCCAGGATTGCCAAATGGTACGCGTGAAGCCGGATACGTGGTTTCAAAGGAGCACACCGTTGACATCCAAATCCCAGGATTTAAATGGCTTACTGGGGTTTCGGTTGATGACTTAGGACGAAAGTTTCACAAAATTGTGTCGCGGTCGCAGATAATTCAGTCAAAAGTTTTGAAGGATTGGAGATTGGAAAATACCATGAATGTATTATCAGAAGTTGGATTGGAGAATGGTGGAAGGTTAATAGCAATACGCAGCCTTTTTGAAATAAGAAACCATACAACTCATTCGATTGCTTTATATCTTCATCCTGATCCGAAACATGTACCACAAAGTTCTGTCTCTATGGTTAATGCAGTTTTATCATCTCCTCTGCCAGGAGATATCTCATATTTATCCCCAGGTGGCACAGGTCAAGTGCCTATTCTACTTTTGGATGCTGCACTTCGAGAGCAAGGAAATCATTTAGGCAGCTTTTGGGTAAGACCAGAGGGAAATGAAGAGTTCAAGAAATGCCTTCAATCTATGAGTATCTTCGACGAAAGAACGATTAAACTTCTGATGACATCCTTTTCTTCCCGCCCTGTACAACTTGCTAAAGTTGTCTATGAGTCTGCAACTCTATTCCAAAGAGGAATGGGCGAAGATTTATCACCTGATAAGATCACAACCGGAATACAAATTTCCTGTCCCATCGTGTCAGAAGACGATGGCGTTCTCATTGCTCCCTTTTGTTACATTATTGAAATCAGGAGGAGTCCACTTATAAAAGGTCAGGCAAAGGATAAGAAACGTTCGGAACGAAAAGTATCTTTTGTGCGAGGTACTGTTCATAAGTTGGGACCTCAAGCGCAGAATAGAGAGACGAAACGAGAGAAAAAAAACAAGTATTCTCAGCACGTACACAGTCCTGTTGCCTATACCTTGACTTTGCATCCCCCTATCGTAATCCAAAATCTGCTTTCTGTCCAGGGTAGATTTGAAATTATGCATGCCACTAGGCGCACAATCCTTTGGTTCTCAGATTTGAAACCTGGAGAAAAATCAACGATTCATACAGTAAGCCTCGATGCTCCCCTAATACTTCTTGTTGACCTCGGTTACTGTCGAACTCCCGTTGGTGAGGGCGCTCTGATTCATCATGGCACAGAGATAAAGTCGCCCTCATCTCAGGGAGGGCTTAGGTCAATCGGAAAAGCTGTCACCATAGGAAGGAAACAACTAGAAAAGACTTTGACTTCAATCACCGACTCACCGGATAAAAGGGGAAAGGGAAAAGTGCATCTTTTACAGAATCCAAAATTTCAACGACATAACTACCACTCAAACCAGAGAGAAGGATCATCAGTTAATTTTGGGCTGGACAGTGGACGAGTTCACGTTGTAAGCGGAAGGAGCTTTGAAGCAAGCGACATAGCTACTGAAACGGTAGTTGTTGATAATTCAGGGCAAAAGCTCACCTTGAGGATCGAAAATATAGTAGGGGGCGGTGGACAGAGGCACATCTCTTTGTATTGCCCATTTTGGATTGTTAACACTACGACACACGCCCTTCGATACAAGCAAGAAAAGTCGTCCAGCTTTGTTGCCGGAAGTTTTAATTTATCTAATAACAAGGGTCTCGCTACACAAAGCTGGCACAAGTTGAACTGGGCACGATCATCAAATAACGCTTTTGCAGACACTGAATCTCTCAATTTGTGTAACATTAATGGGAGGAAATTGGCTTCTGGTCTTCCAGGTGCTCTCTCGTACGTTTCAGATAATCCAGCAGTTTCTAGAGAACAAACGGCAAGACTTCTAGAAAAGGATCTGGAACTGATTGACTTATATTCCAATGCCTTTATGTTCAATTTCCACGATGACACTATTCTTCTCAGTCAGCAACGCTTGATAGTACAGTTGTACGATGGAACCGGTGATTCCCCATATTTATCCGATTGGTCTTCAGGTTTTAGTCTTGATACTATTGGAGTTCCCCAAGTTTTGGGGTAAGTGTATCTACTCGTTGATTTGAGACTCCTTATTGAAACTCATGTGATTTCGTAAAGAATGCACTGCAGTGAAGGTCGGGTTTTGGAGCTATCAGTTACAATACATGTTGCCCCAGGAAACCTCACTGGATACACAAAAGTCGTTCGTATATCTCCAAGTTATGTCTTAGTCAATAGGCTGCATCGTCCTATTCGTATTTGGCAAGACAGTTCGTTGCTGCATCCTGCCTTTGAAAACCAATCCAATCAAGAAGTAATCATAAGAAAAAATCAACAGAGGTGGTACTTTGAACAAGCCCTTGATGTCCAGAATCCGTATGAGGTTCTTTTCGGTGGCCCGGCAGGTCTGCAAAACTCTCCACCAGGAACCACCGCGCATAAACTCGCCTTATTTGCGGTCGCCGCTCGTGCGGGAGAACTTTCACCGTTTCACCTTCCTGATACTCGAGGAGATAGGCAATTTCGAATAGATATTGGAGGCGAGTGGAACTTGAGCCCCAGTTTTAACTCTGATGTTACTGGCGAATACAACTTCAGAATCAGAAAGGCTCTAAATCTACGTGACTTGAAGCATGTCAACACACGTGCCTCACCATATTATCAAGTCATTCTTCCACCTGCAGACGGTTCAGATTGGGATGGCGAGCTTGGAGTTTGGTTTGAAACAGTTTGGGGCGGAGGACGAAAAATTCTTGTGAAAGGAACAAAGCGAACTCGATTTGCTTTCAAAAATACAGACATAAGAGTTGGTGATGAGCTACTCCAGGTAGATGATATTTCTGTGGCGAAGCTGACTTTTTCAGAAACCATGAAGTTGCTGAGAGAGCGCATAGAACAGGTGTCAAATTCAAACAAATACGACTATACATCAACTCATCGTCCTGCTCCTCAATTGCGCAGCTGGAAAAAAAGACGATCAAGCAGGTTGGAAAGCTTTGGTTGTCGTAGCAATGATGACGGTAAGGAAGCTCCGGACAGCGTCGTAATCACTTTTCGTACTCTCGAGGAGAGATTACGAAGAGTACGAGTGAATGCATCCAAATCTAATCAAGCTAAAACAAAGGGATATTCAACAGCAGATTCATGTAAAACTATATCCCATGCAGAATTGCCTTATGTTGAAGATCCTGACTTAATTCAGTCAGTCAATATTCAGGTAGAGGTTCGGGCGATTTATGGCTCTCTGTTCGTGCTGATCAGCGAGCAGGATTCACTTAATCCTCCTTATAAAATTGAAAACCGGGCTATCAATCACTTTATTTTATACCGTCAGAGAGGATGCGTCTGTCATCCATGGAATATTCTCTATCCGGGAGAAAGCTCAGATTATTTTTGGGAGGAACCAATAAAAGCGCACAAGCTTATCGTTCGAGTTGGATCAATATTTTTTCCTTTCCAAAGAAAGGGGGAAAATTCTGAAACCAACTCTATTCACAATAATGAAATTCAGAAACAAAAAACAGAATTGAATAGGTGGTTACATAATCAATCGTTTCACGCTATCGATAGTGAGGATCAAGCTGGCTTTGGTGCTGCCACCATAGTCAAATTGGAAGAGATCGGATTTGAATGCGAACTTCCGCTTCCACGTGTTAATTCACAACAAAACTCTTTAGATAATTCACTTCATTGTCGAGTTGATTCAAATGGGGCAACTCGAGTTCTTCTGATTTCCAACAATATTGATAATCAAGATGATTCCTTTTTAATGGAACACAATATCACTACCCTCCAAAACGGTATTTGTATGGCAGAAAATCTTGTTAGATCATACGACGATTTGTTACGACCGCTCTCCAAAATAGGAGGAATAAGAGATGACGCTACGACACCTATGAGTGACGGAGTTATTGAGAAGCTAAGTAGCCTTGAGAGCCAAGCGATGGAACTCGCAGATTTTCCAGAGACGCATACTATCTTTCAACGCCATCAGATACTTATAGAGGTTTTGGAAGCAGCCGGCTTGACAATATCGGACGTTACTTCACAATGTAATCCTTACTGCGAAATCATATCGAAAGGGCCCAAAAAAAGCAAATCTCTCTTTGCAAATACCACCATATCAACAAGAAAAACGTATTTCATTGAGGGAACCTTATCTCCTAAATGGATCGATCAGATTTTTGTATTTGATTTGCCAACGTTTGCCATACAGAACACAAGGGAATATACAATTAAAGTGCGTTTGCGTAGCTTTCGTTTTGTTGGTCAGCATCCATATCTTGGCGAAACGAACGTTCATCTACGAAGCCTGCGTGATCAGAAGGAACTGATAGGTTGGTATCCATTGGTAGGAAGAACGGGACGTCGAGATCTCGACGACACAAATGCAAACTGGGGAAGAGGTTCGATAAAGCTACGAGTCCAATGGATATTTACAGTTCCAGCACTAATTCAGTACTTTCGAACAATCGCGGAAGAAAATTTGCGTAAGCTACAGGAGAGCCTTGATGGCATGACAAGTCAAATTCGTCGGGAGAGAAGTTTTGAACCTGAACCGGATCGCCTAAATCACCACGACTTCATGAAAGACGCTCGAATAGAAAAGTTTAATATAGCTACTCGCTTATTTGCTCAGAGAAATCAGAGGAATCGATCAGAAAGGATTTTACCTTGGCAACTGTTCGAGTCTATGAAGTCTTCACGGGAGAAAATACTGTGGTTATTTGATTTTCAAACCAAATCAAGCCGGGAAGCACGCACGACTTTAAATGGCTTGAGCGAAGGTATTTCTCGTTGCTTTCCTCTTCTGGCAAACAAGAATGATATTCCAGACCTTCCCGACATCAAGAAAAAAGAATGGAATGACAAAAAATCTATCAAAGGGAAACTTAATGAAATTAAATTTCTTCTGCCATCGGACGACGATTCAAACTTGGCTTTTCATCACAGCCAACATGTCATTTCGCCCTCAGACATTGATCCGATTCAATCTAAAGATATAATGTTGAGAAAGAGATCTTTTTCATTTGAAGAGATACTAAGAACAATTGATGAACTAGATCGTTCCCATATTGCAACGTTCTCGAGGGGATCAGGTGATGTCGATTTGGATTGCAGTGAACTTGGTATTCTTGAGCAAAGGAAATCCAGTGATATGAATAACGTTACGTCCCTTGATGGCATTACTGGAAGACGACTCATCTATCAATTAAAGCGATCTAAGTTTATCAGAGAGCACTTGTTTTATCATGTGCGATTAGCTTTTCTTGAGGATGGCTTTGACGCTATAGTTCTACCCAAATCGCGTCATCGCCTGTCCTCCGCAGGTGCTTGCTTCAAAACAATGAGTATCACAAGATTAGTTATGAATGACCCTTATGTCGAATTTGATGTTAATGCCAATAAGTTCGAATGCTTTTCAAAGCTCAATAAATGTGTTTCTCGAAGAACCGTTGAAGGCGCAGTGGACAATGCATTATCTCAAGAAGAAGTGAGGAAGAAATATATAATGAATGAAATAGGTCTACCATCGAATGCCCCAGGTATGATGATAACACGACTAGAGGAAAGAATGAACTCAATTTTTATTGCAAGATCTGCCTTCGAAAAGACCTGTAAGAACTCTTTGGAGTCACTACTTCACCCTGGAGGATTCCTTGTTCTCCGGCCTATAACAGCCTTGAATTTACCATCATCATATACTGCTATATCCGTAAAAGTTCGCTTTGGCTCATTAACATTATATACATCAGCTGTAGATTCGAGAGTGGCTCCATCTTGGGTGCAGGGTTTTTCACATGGCATGCATCACTCTTGTGTGGAAGTAGTAGGTACAAGTTCAATGGCTGAGAACATGAATGAGAACTTGAAACAATATTCTGAGCTTGAAAATGATCTGTGTATTCCTATTGATCCTCACAAGACAAGTGGAATCATTAGGCTTTCAGTTATTGGTGAAAGATTGAATTCCAAGGTAGAACTTGGGATACTTGAGGTACCCATAGGCCTAGCAATTCGCTGCTGTATTGAATCAGCTGATAGCAAAGATGCTGCATCCACCGGTTTGGCATATTGTCGGTGGTTTCCTTTGATGAATCCAAAAGAAGATAATACACAGAAGTTATATGGCTTGCAGACATTAAGATCAGAACAAGAAGTGGAAACTTGGTTCACTCAGAATTTTTTACCTTGTATCCAGCTCGTTCTTATGTGGCATCCTCAAGAAGCAAATAATGGGCCTTCTAATGCACAACAGAGACAAAGCCATTTGCAAGAAAATCAATCCATGCCATTAATGAGAAATTTCAAATTCTACTTCAGTACTCTTCTGTCACGCATTTCAGTGTCATTGATCAATTCACAAATTGGGGAAGAGCTAATTTCTCTCTCATTCTGTGAAATTGAGGCACGATGCCTAATCTCAATGATGAGCACGCGTGTCACTATTGTTATAGGTTGGATACAAATGGACAATCAACTTGAAAACGCAAGAGAACGCGTTGTTCTCGCACCTACTCCAGTTGGTCAACCAGAACCTACCCTTCAATTTCTACTGAATAAAGATAATATTCGCTCTAAAGATAATGTCGAATCTTTCGAGTTGGTGGCGTTCTACATGGAAGAGCTCGATTTTACCATGGAAGAGTCTTTAATTTTGAATTTTTGGGAATTCATAGTTTGGATGTTAAGGAAAAGAGAATTGAAGCGGCATGCGCTCAATTATCAGAGAAAAAAAGTACCAAACGACAGCAATGAAACGAGTCAAGCACTGCTACCCTCATCCAATGAAGTAAGCTCGCACCAATCCTTATTGCAGCTGCTTTGGGATGAAAACGACAAACCAGAGGCCAAAACCTATATTGAACGAATGTACTTAGGGCCAATTCGAGTTAATTTTACTTATCTTAAGGGAAAGAGAATGAGTGCACCTGATATGGATAATCCATCATTTTTGAAAGGTAGCATAGATGGGATCCAGGATGTTTTGTCAGCATTTCACTCAGGCCCTCAGGGCTTTGCTAAGAATTCTGATATATTCTCGAAATGGACTGATTTTACTCACGATGAAGATCTATTGACAGAGATGGGTGAAGGTGAGTGGAAGGCATGTTTTGTCCCAATTTTTGCTACATTGTTACTAACATTCAATTAAAGTAAAAAATCTTCCAGGCTTGATTGCTGCTATACTTCCTTCTGTCTCCGAAGCTCCTATCCGGCTGCCAGGAAAGGGGATAACATTCATATTTGAAAACCGCTCAGAGATTTTCAACAGTCTCTCAAATTATTACATAAATGAAATACTGAAGCAATTTTACAAGATTATTGGGTCAATTGACTTCGTAGGAAACCCAACAATGCTCCTTAATTCTTTTGCCACTGGAGTCCGAGATTTTTTTGTTGCCCCCTCAAAAGAGTTTTTCAGGAGCCCTAAAAATCCGTCGCGTCTCGGGTTAGGTGTTGCAAAGGGAACCTTGTCGTTAGTCTCTCATAGTGCAAGTGGATTGTTTGGCTTTGCAGCTAAGATGTCTGCCACGGCAGCACAAACTGCTGCGATTTTTTCTTTCGATCATGAATATCAAGAGTGGCATCGTGAGCATATCTTAGCAGAAGCTAAGAATTTGGACCGCCATTGGAAGAGGCGAGGCGCTGGAGGAATATCCCGAATTTTCACGCGGCCAATTGTCGATTTAGTTCGAGGCACAATATTGGGTACTGCTGGTCTAATCACGAAGCCAATAAACAGTGCGAGAAAGGATGGACCGACAGGTATACTTTCAGGATTTGCCCTTGGTACTGCAGGAGTTGTCATTAAGCCCTTTGTTGGAATACTTGATGCATTTTCACATTTTGCAGGCTCAATTCACGATGTTGCCAAGAGTGTCAATGTACTTGATAAGCGTTACAGGCCAGCAAAAAGGCTCCGATTGCCCCATGTTTTTAGCATTCGACACATTCTTATCCCGTATGATGCAGTTGCATCACAAAGCCTTCAGCTCTTGAAAAGATTCCCATTTGACAAAAAGGATTTACTTCATCAAGAACTTGATGGTCAACGACTAAATGAAGTTCATATTGCCTCGGCAGTACTTTGTACAGATCCAGGAATTGAAACATATGTCATCGTTAGCAACGTTCGAGTTGCACTTGTGAAAATCAAATCGTTAGTGCCATATCATCGTAACGAAATTCTTTGTTGGGAGATACCTCTTATGGGAGTATCTAACTTAACATCACAAATTTCCGAAATTGGACATGATGGAATAGCACTGACGATATCAGTAAATTATAACAATAAAAATTTGCATCAAGTTACTGGATATCAGTTTCCCTTCCCCAAAATGAGAAATCTTCAAGAACTTGAGAGCAGTCAGAAATTTCCCGGAAAAAGCAGATTAGATGGAAGTCCAAGAATTCCAGGTAACGAGCAATTTGATAATCTTAATTATGTACCTGATGCGAAGAAAGGGAAAGAAAATATCAATTTTTTCCCTTCAGGTTATGATGACGCGATGCATAACAATGATGATAATTCCTCAAACGACTCTACTGATGTTTTTTCAGTAATAGCAGATTTCCATCATCGCCAGAAATTGATGCGAATTCATAATGCTATCTGTTGTCTGTCGCAAAAATTGGATGAAGTTGTGTTCGATCAAGGGCCAATAACAGATCTAGGAACTAACGGATGCACCTCATTTGGTGAACTTCACTTCACGGAGCAAAAGTCAGTAAATAGAGACTCATGGTGTGATGGAGTAGAAGCACTTGAAAATGTTCCATGGGTTCCATGCTTCTTTTTTGACATTATTCGTGATAACGATCGTCTAAAGGTGGAAGAGGATTTTCATCACTTAAGGCTTCGGTGGAATTTAGGTGAGGAGTTAAATGCTTCTAAGCTTCTTGGAGGACCAGAGTGGCTTGTTAAAGCACGAGCTGAAGCTGAGTATTTGCCAGAGTGCTCTCTCTTGTATGAGGAACATGAAACTGAGGAAGATAAGATGCTTCAAGGGCATGAACATTTTACTTCCCTCTATCATCAAGATTCCAACTGCCATGGGACTACTGTAAAAAACATGGATAACCCAGTTTTCGCACATTCAGAAAAGAAGGTTTCTCTTGATGTTGATGCAAATTTTTGCATGCATTCCGATAACAGCATGCCCTTTCCTTCAAATTTCATAAAAACAAGGAAGGCTTCCACCAATGAAAGCGGAAAAGATGTATTTTCTCCTCCAGTTAAAGAGTCTCAGTGCGAGGAAGGCGAGTTACTTCTTCCTAGTATCATCCAACATGTTGCGACACAGAGTACGGACGATAACTCAGAGACTATGTTTCATGAGTCTCCAAAGGATGCATACCAGCGACTTGAAAAGTTAGAGAAAATGCTTGAAACAATTGTGGAAATTACATTCATTAATGTAAACAACAAAATTGAGCGTCATTCTAATCTTGATGTTGAAGTTGCAAAGCTTCGTGAAGAAGTTCAAGTATTGCAAGCCGCGCTGGTAAACCAGAGACGTCAAGATGATGAGAAAATTGAAAGACTGATGAAAGTTATTGAAGGTATCCAAAATGACGTGAACAGTGATAACACTTTTGGTGATTCAAGGCGCGAGTTGGAAAGCAATACTCAGCCCAAGAAGTATGTAACAGAAATATCAAAAAAGAAAAAATCAGAATTTGCATTTGCGTACAAGTCAAAGGTTAGAGACCAGCACATCAACCTTCCTTCCAAGAAAGTAATTCGACCTAGATTGCTCAGCAGGTTAAGAAAGAAGGAGCCGTTAAATGAATCTTTAGAAGTTCCGTCCTCATATGTTGAGGAGGTATACGATGATTCTGCAGAGGAATCCCTAGAAGACAGACCTGACGTCTTGTTGGATGATGATACAAGCTGTGAATAATTATCGAATCATAAGAATCTTAATGATGCATAGCTCACTCCAAACAAGCACTCTTATTCATTTTGTCATGAAATAAACACTACATTGCATTTGAAGTTTTTTAAGTTACATTTTAGCCCTATATTTTTCAAGTCTATGAAATTGAGTTTGCAAAAACACATTCCTAGTGCTAATCCAAATGTTTGTTGACCCAATCCTCCCACTCCAATTGCTTTTTACTAGGCTCTTGGATAATTATGGGTTTGAATTCGTTAGGTAATTTTGTTTCGTGTTCTCCACTTTTACCTGTACCGCATTCTCTATGGATCAGGAACACTTGGTTTTGATCGTCATGTCCCCTTCCCTCGTAACACCCATTCTCAGCCATAAGATGAGCATGCTGAGGTAATGACGCAACCTCGGGATTGATGAAAACCAACATGTGAAGCCAAATATGCTGGGGATTGTACTTATTATTTGCGACACCTTTTATTGTTGTGTCAACTTGTTTGTCAGCTTTAGCTACTCGCCGTACGCGCTCTGACAAGATAGGGCTGTAGACAAAACCATACATTTCAAATCTAATAATCCACCAACTAGTGTCATGAACCTCAACATGATGCCAGCCTCCCCACATAGAATGCGTCACAAATATGAAAGCAGCTTTCCGAAAAGTAGGAAGGTAGTTTTTGTGCAAGTTACGCCCAACCTAATAATGGAAAATTTCATGTGAGGAGTTGCTTGAAATTAGATCGTCAATATGATCCACGACTTACATGTTCAAGGAATTCTACACACCAGACAGCATCATAGGTTTTATTGGGCCACCAAGGTCCTCTGGAATAATCATGTTCTACAATATATTTTTCAGGATTTGGCAGGATTGTCTTTTCAAACGCATCGTGTGATCCTTCCACACAAAGTGTATCAACGCCGTGCATGACAAACCAGCTAGAGCTGATTCCTCTTCCACATCCAACGTCAATTACGGACTTTACACCAATTGTCTGCAGCATATATGTCCATGTTCCAGGCGAGAGACCTTGGACGTCCAATTGGACGAACCCACCAAGATGAAGCTTGTCTCCTTTCCCTCCATAGCTCGATGAACGATTCCTACCATCAATCCGAATGGAGGGTAAACTCTGTATTTTTCCATATGGGATAGAACGGGAAGATGTAAAATATGGCTGCTTGCCAACCTCTTCATGCACCCCTTTTGCCCAGTAATGAGATTCTTGGGAGAGTTGATTTCGGATGATGAAAAGTTGGAGCACCAATATCGAGAAAAATGAAAATAGGGTTAACGAAGGATACATGTCAAGGCAGTGCGAGGAAAACCTTGATATATGCTATTAATCATGGAGCATTATACCACCATCATGCTGAATGCACGTCCTGAGCCATGTTTTTTACTAAACTGGCATTACAGTACTGTCCATTCACGTTTTCTCTGATTCCATCAATGCGTAAAGTATCTGAAAATGTTAAAATATGGTATCATGATTGCCCTTCTGTTTCACTCACAGGCTTAAAATAGAATCCCATCACATTGATGCATTAATACCAAAAATCATAAATTCAACATAAGATTTTTTATCTTTGATGACAAGAGGGTAGTAACGTCCTTGGAACAGAAGGAGAAAAGAGGCCAAAACTAGCTTTTCTTGGCTTAAGAAGAACACATGTTGAGAACCTTCCCTGCGACGAATTTATTGAGAGTTAGTGTGCTTGATGCTACGCTGAGTAAACTTATATCTCGTAGCTTGCAACCCAATCTAACCTTACAATTAGGCAATTAGGAAAATCCATCAAAACGGAGACAACAGTGTTTGATGGTGTCTGCCCAATATCTAAAGGAATTTCCAGCAATTTTGTAAGCGGCTGAAGGAAATGATATCAAGTCTTTAATGATACTTGCAATTCCAATGGATAAAACCTGCACTATCTGACACCAATGAATTGTTTCCCCGGTTGCAAGAAGAACATTTCCTGAAGATACCTCCCCATGCAAGCTTATTCCTATCGTTTTGGCGAAGCTTTTAACGATTCTTCTTAATCATGAATTCTGACTTGTCAAACCAATTCCTACAGCACCTGAGATATAAATAAAATGGCCCAAAAAGTGTGACGTAGGCGACTAGGCGAAAAGAACCAAGAATCTGTAAAGGAGAATAGTTTGCTTTAAAGTAAGTTAGTGTCTTACAGAGTTATTTCCACTAGTTAAGTCACAAGGGGAGTAGTTGCCTAATTGGCACAATAAGTACAATGATCCCAAACAAAAATTCAAAAGGATTGCAAGAGGTTTCAAATTGACTGGAAAAGAAGGTAGCACGCCGGGTGAGGACGAAAAGGCATCAGCGAAGGGAAAACAACCTCATCAATATATGCAAGCTTGGCTGACTATGCCTGATAAATAAGACAAACAATGAAGAGTGTTGCAGACATTCCAGGATTTGTCAAACGAAAAAGAAATATCAATATGAACAACAATGAAATTGAATATAACAAGAAGCATCAAGCCGAAGTTGAATTTGAAATGGAGAAAAAAAATTATCTAAGAAACTATACACACAATGGTAGGGAATGGTGACACAGATGAAATAGTGAACCTCCAAGGTGTGATGGACCGTTGCTACATTGCCAGATAAAAAATACGATATTTGACCTCACAATTTAAGAGTATATGGGCACCTATAGGTTGCTTTAGAAGATGTTGTAACCCTGCAATACAGCATGATTAAACGGACACATATCATTGGTAAAGAAGGCGTAGATGCAATAATAAAGGCACCTCAACAAGTTTATATCTGCAGAGTTAGACCCTCTAGCAAGAGAAATCTACCACACTCCGATAGTTGATGATCCTCAAACAAAAGAGGAAATGTTACCATAAAAGGACATGGATGTGCAAACGGCAGAAAGCAGCGTTTTTAGACAAGCAAGGAGAAAGGAAATTCCTCTTATGATTGAAACGGCAATGATATCTTAGTACCATCAATGCATACAAATTACATGACAATGATTCAATCTATATTCCTAGAGTGTTCATGGAAGCAAAAGCGAATGACTTGATTCACATGAATTTGGAGAGAACAATTGTGGAAAAGGTATCATATAAAAATATAGACAATCAGACAATCATGAGATTGACAAAAAATGATACGTACAGCCGGTGAAGGCAGCATATGGTACTTTAAATGCTGTTTTAGTATTTCAGGAAATTATCATTCCTTTTTCTATGATTAATTTGTTCCAAAAGAAAAAGCAAAGACTAACGATGCACATTTTCTGATTTGTTGATGACCTTAGTAGTTTGAACAAAATTTCAGATGCTCTTGAATTACTTTCATTTGAATTCGGAAGAGAGTTGCTACTTACCATGAAAAATGAAAAAAACAATTATCTTGAAATAACGAGCAACTTTGTTAAAGAGAACAAGGTTTAGCTTGAAATGATTGATTACAATAAAGGAGGGATGGATGACTCGCCTAGCAATATGGATGGATAGTCAGTCGCACCAGCCGTAAATCATTTTATGATTTAAACACAGAGAGTTCAGAAAGTGTGGGGGTGTGATAATGCAGTGCTAGTCCATCACTTGGAAGCAAAATTGTTGTCTCTGTGTAAACTGGCACGACCAGATATTCAATCTTCAGTTTTAACTTCATACACAAGTATACGGGCAGATACGGGTTACTATACAATCCTTGCTGGGGTTATTTGTCCAATATACCCCTGGGATTGGAAGCGGATATTTTACGGGTAAAACAATGGTGGGTGGATGAATCCCATGTAGTCCATCATGAAAGGAAAAAACATACAGAAGGACTTATGCCAGAAAGGAGTAAGATACAGATCACTGACTCGTCGAAACATTAATGAAAAAGTTCAATAGAAGCACATATTGTAGGGGTAATTGAAGTGCCGCCACAAGTGTGATGGCCCAGATGTTTCCTGGGAAAGCAAGGATAAATGGTTAGTGATTCTGTCATACATCAAGACAATCAGAGTGCAATTTATTTGGAAAAACAAATTCAACCATTAAAGTCATAATATTTGAATATCCTATACTTTTTCGTTAAAGCAGGAGAGGAAACAATTGAATACTGTCCATTAGGGGAGATAACTGCTTAGTTTATCACTTCACGGAACGTTATACAAAAAGTTTGGATTGTTTTATAAATTATGATCCCAACAAAAGATATTTGGGAGAGTGCGTTCGAAGCACAAAAAGATACTACAGAATCAGAAAATTTGGACGCCAATCCTAGAATGGAGAATGCACATGGAGTGCGCTAACAGGCAGAGCCTTGAAGCAAGCCTATAGAGAAGTCACTAAGCACCGTACCGTAACCGTTGAGCAACAAATTTCCTAAGCTTAGTTTCAACAGTGTCTACTTTCGAAAGAAAAAAATATAAAATATGAAGTTGAATTCATTGGGCTCTAAATAATAAATTCGTCTCATATACACTATTTCTGATATGATACACTTCAGCGTATCCGTTGATATCTGTTGTTCTCTTACCAGCACCGTTAATCATTGGGCAGCTACAAGGAAAATATTCAGAACGTTAACATGTGCTTCTGGAAGCAATGTGCACCAAACATTACTCAGACATGTATGTTGACTTCTTCTGTTCCTTGGATGCTTAATCTGTTGGAAATGCACCATATTTTTTATTTGCCTAAACTGAGCCAGCAAGTAGCTGCTTCCATCGTTTCTGGCTTTGTTGACGAATCCCTAATCCCTTGAAATCCGGTCGTGCATTCCAACAATAATGGATACAAAGCGTTGTATACATCATTAAATAATTCCAGCATATAGTCACAAATCTCACATGGGAAGCATAACAATGTTCTTTGATTCATCTTCGCATGAAAATAAACTCAAACACAAATGTAGTAGTAATTGTGCGATGATAAATAGACCCAACAAAGTCACTTAAATAAACCAAAATTGATTTTATTTAATATCCTTGTACCTTGACCTTGACTAGCTCCATTCATTAGTGGCATATTACAGCAACTCTGGATCCAGGAATTGGTAAACACAGCATCCACTATTAGATGCAACATTGATAAGCATTCACTCTAGTATAAAGCTCAAAGGAGCGAATGACTATTACATGAAAATTGAGAATTGATCCTTTCCAATGGAATCACATTTTTGCATCAAAAATCAATGCCCCAAAAGCATTACAAAATGTCATAAGAGGCATATCACAAAGGGAGGTTTTGGGATCTCTAACGCTTACACCGTCTTATCTTGTTTTTGACCTCTCTTAAAAATGTAAATTAGATGGCTTCTACAGTCATTCATGACAAGTACCATAAGAAAACTCAAAATTAGAAATCTCTTGCCAATACATAATTTGGTCTGGAGTGGCAATGGCCGATGTTACAGTCTCGTCCCAACGACGCGAGGACCTGAATGGCTGTTGGATTTTGGATCCAAAAAAAGGATCTCCATCCATGAGACAATTTCTGGAAGTCATGGGTGTGGATGAGCTTGCTATTCAAGCAAACGAAAAGGGAGAATCAGAACACCCCACATTTCAAACAATAACGCTGTCGGATAAATCAATCAAGATTATCAAGCGATCTCGCGTGAACAATGATGTTGTCGTGGACCTTACTCTAGGTGAGGTTGAGATTGAATACTTATCGCCGGGTCAAAGGGAAAAAAGAGTGTTAGCAACATCACTGAGTCCCCAACATGTTCAGATAGAATCCTCCCTTCTGACTGTAAATGGTTTGGCTAAAGTAATGGAAGTGAAGAAGTTAATAAATGAAGAAGATACTTCGCTATTGCAGCAAGAATTGACTATTACAAACGCAGCCACCGGCCAGTCGCATACAACCGTACGTTATTTCATTCCTTATCTTGATACACCACCACATCTAGAGGATCTGCTTGTCGCAGATGAAGCAGTACCTACGTAAATCTAATCTTTATAGATTTTTCTATTTGGATTTTCAATTTCGATACTCCTTCAATTGATACTTCGATATTGTCAGTAACATGAACATGTTATCATTGCGATGAAGATCCCATCACAAAGTATTGATATCATAAAGCTTTGACTTCTTCCAGAAAGCTAGTACTATTGTGAACGGTACTACCAGCCAAGAATATCTTGATACTAGATGTAGCATTGAAGTCACTTACTTTCGTGGCCTCCTCGTAAGTTACGCCTCCTACCATGAAAACAATAATTTCATTTGGGATTATTGCATCTGGGGACACTCCCGCTTGTCTGGAAACAGATCCTGGAACAAAGGGATGGGTATCTGCTCGTAACTTACCTTTTATGATTGACTGAATAGTTGCCATCAATAGAGGTGTATGCTGTGAGTAAACATTGGAGACTCCCTGCACGGAAGTCATCAATTTGGTCATTTTTGACACCATAGACTGATCCTGTTCGAATAACCCTGGTGCTCTTTGTCCAGATCCAGCATATCGCAACATGGAATCTACCAATTCTAACATGTCCGACGTAACCCCGCCTTTTCCCATGGCCGCTCGAACTCGATGAAGGTTTCCTAGTTTTTCGTATCGCAAAGCATACAAAAGACCCAAACGTAGCTTATCAGGAATTTTGATGGTAGGACTAGCTAGCTTTTCGAGCAATTCACGTAAGTGAGAGGAATGATCGTCGGTGCATGCTAGCTCTTGTTCGAATTGCGATACATCCATTAGAGAGCAAATATCAACAAGTCGAGCCAATTCCCCCATAATTGCAACGTGCTTCGACACGTTATGAGATTCGAATCGTAGTTCAGGGAATCGCTCCATAAAAGACTGCATTTCTTCTATTGTATTCAAATTGGCTGCAGAGCGCGAATGCTGCTGCTTAGACTGGTAATCTTGTAGTAATTTTTGAATGGCCTCACCTAATTGTCCGAAGTTTTTGTGCCTATTGACGTGGAAAAACGAATCTTGAGAGGCATTAAGAACAACTTCTTCTAACTCCTTAGAGATGTTGGGAGCACCTTTGAGAATGATACGATGATTGTTCAGCCCTAATAGTTCATGCACCATGGCTTGATAAGTCCACTGCGACAATAATGGCGTTACTGGATCATCTCGTCGATCCAATACTAATAGCAGCACATTGGATTTCTTTCGAAAGTGAAAAATTTGGTCAGAAGCAATATTGTCGTGTATATCTTTAGCGAGCTGCTCAGCACTAGGCGAATGACGTGCAAAACGTATGGCACTCGGTTGTCGCTTTAGAGCCAACAAAATAGACTGCAAGCCTTGTAAGTTTCGGTCATACAAATGAACATGATTTTGTGCCCAGGTAGTACCAGCTGCCATGGTCATTGCTAAGGTGTGTCGGCATTGCAACGTCACTAAATCTTCATTTATGGGACAAAAATCGCCATAAAACTCCTGAATTTGTCGTATTTTCTCAAGGTGATCGCTTTCGGCCAGGAGGCGAAGTAATGATGTCGTCAGAATTCCGCTTAAGAAGATGTGATACTCAGAAAAGCGGGGCCGTGCTAACTCTCTGACGAGTAAGCCAATGTTTGTATCCGTAGGACGCATAAAGACAATTGCTTTCAAGTGAGATGATTTAAAATTCTGATTATTGGTGCTATTGATCGTATTTTCATCCAAGCGGCAAACAAGATAAACTTCGCGGCTCAATATTTCAGTCTGTGAATAAACTGAGGATACGATTTGAGTTGTGTTGGCATCTAGCATTAAAACTTTCATTCCTTTACACTTGTCATCACCAGTGACGAAGCGATCAATATAACCTCGAATCGCTGCTACGCCATCCATAATTTTTAAATATATTGATACTGATTATAAATGGTAGAAGGAAGCGAGAAGTAGCTCTTGGCAAGGTGATGGAAATTGAATACAAGGACACGTTGGCTCCATCAACAAATGACCACGGTTTTGAGAACACTTGCAAGAAATATAAGACAAAAGTGTGTAGTAGCATAAGTCCCAGTAACGGTAAATTTTGCTTAACAATCTCGGAGATTCCAATTGAAAGCCTTCCATGGATGAGACAAAAACACACAATATACGTGAAATATGGATTGCTGATGACTACGATTACTTACCGTAGTAAAGGCAGATTTCCAAGAAACCTGCCTTAAAATTGGCCACCAACATGAAGCTCTATGCGCATTAGTGGCATTTAGCGGACTGCATCATCATGATAGGATGCACGTATGATGCCTCTTGCAATAGCAATTCTTTTATGATGTTTTCGAAAGTAAATTTTCAGTACTGATTAATGATTGGCATTTGAAAGTTTCTGAAACCTTTAGCGTTGGTGCCCAAGGATAAATTAATCTATATCTACTGGAACAATTGGCTCAACATAGACTGCTTCTTAGGAATTTCTTGCAGTGATCTCCTTCAACTACTTTTTGCATCACAAGATAACCAGAAATGGGCACAAACAGAAGTATAATTCACACTGCTGCTTTTCAAGTAAATCTGAATCAATTTTAAAGCATAAAACAGTATATACAAATTCTCACCTCCAACAAAAGGAGAAAACAAAAGGTAAATTTCTTTTGAATAAATAGTTGGAACGCCTCAGGCATCTTCCGGAATATTTCCCTTTCCCCCAAAAAAACACAATTCCTTTGTTTTCAAATATGCTGAAGGAAAGCGAAGGGTTATTGTAAGATTTATTAGAGTTTCTATTGCAAAGAAGTATAGGAAGCAATAGCAGTGTTTTGAGTAGGGGTAGCTTCTGAGTGTGAGAATTAAATGGCTTAAGCTAGACATAGCAATGACTGAAATTTTAAAAAATCCTTCATATCTTTAGATCGTTTTCAGTCTGAGCATTGGTGAAGAAATCTTTTTTCATCAGCATATTGCTATTATATGTAATTTTAGTTGCTATTTTTCGTTTTCTGAAAAAGTGTTGCATATTCCACACTCATCGAATTTAGCAACTGAAAAAGTATAAATTTCCCAATCCAAATATTGGTCGAGGTTTAGTATTACATAACTAAAGTTTTTGGTCGAATCCCACAAAAGTATAGTTATGTCAAATCGAATGAATAACAATGATACTTCTGCAGTCCCTGAATCCTTCGAAAGTGTTGATGGGATTTTTCGAGGCCCCAGCGACAGTAATCACACCGGTTCGCGAAACATATTTCATATTCCTACTCTTCCACTTTCAAGACCAAGACGGCGATGGCTCAATTTCACAGGTTACTTTCAGCCAGATGAATCAGAATACGACAATTCGTTTAGAATGTATAGATACAGAAGTCAGTTTTGTTTATTTTTTTGGACAACCTTTGCTGTGGTCGGTGTGTTGGTCACCATCCTTTATCAAGGAGGCCAACAGCTTGCATCAACCATATCTCATATTGTTCCACACCATGCTTATGTTTTGGCACAACAAGCATCGATAAAGGAAATCCAAGGACATATGGTTTTATATCGACACAAAAAGACGCAAGCCGAAGTTTTGACGATCATTCCTGACGATTTGGAACAGGATGCAGTTTTCGGATTGTCCATTGCAACTCCTGCTGACAATAATAGAGGTGCTGCTCATGTACTTATGCATTCGACTTGGGATGGATCGGAGAATTATCCTCTTAAAAATCCAATACGTAGATATCAGGAAGGATCATTGGCTACAATGATTGATGCGACGTGCCTTGAAGATCGCACTATGTATACCGTAGCGTCAAGAAATCCAAAGGATTTGCATAATTTAATGAGACTGCTGCTAGATGGTATTTTTCAGCCTCTAATGCTAAAGGACAGGTATAAAAATGAAATATTTCGAGAAGAAGCATGGCGTATTGATCCTGACGATGGATCAACCTACAACAGTGACAACGAAAATCTGCAACTTCATGGTCACGTATTTAATTTGCAGCGCCTAGTCTACGATAATGTAGACGAGATTATGAATCGCTATGCACGCCGTGCTCTATTTGCAAATACGCATTTTCAATTCGATGCGCAAGGTATTCCTCTGGACATTTTAGACTTAACTGCCATGGAAGTGCAAAACATTTTCAACTCGCATTACGTAGCAACCAATGTCCGTGTTTTTATGTATGGGTCAGTTGAGTCCATTCAAGATGGACTGCAGGCCTTTGATGATTATGCGCAGTATCAAACAGCGAGACTTGACATGACGGAAAAAGCATTACCTCAGTGGCAGCCATTCAATCTCGAGGAAGCGGCAGAGGCCATCCATGCCTACCCAATTGAACTTGGAGATAATCTAGAATCTCACACCGTAGTATCTTGGCTTTTGAATGATTATCATATGACACAGATGACAAAATTCGCTTGGCTCGTTCTTGAATACTTGTTGATAGGTGCACCAAACGCAGCTTTGAGACAGCAGCTAGAAGATTTCATAGAAATTGATTTACAAAATTCTACTCTTACACCCGAAGTATTTGGAGGCCTTGATAGACAATATCAGCAATGGCGATTCAGTATTGGTATTAAAGGAATATCAAAAGACCAAGTGAAAAGCGTTCAGAATCGGATAGACTTTGCCCTGGGCAATATCAAGCAATTTGACAACGATGCCATAGCTGCTGCTATGAATGTTGTAGAAATGAAACGTCTAGATTTGAGCTCCGGCGTTTTACCTCGCGGTGCATTGTTGTTTCGAGAAACCATGAGTCAATGGAGCTACAATGGGGACATCAGAAAAATACTGGCCTGGTCACCAGGTTTCCAAGAGTTACAAAATGAAATAAAGAAAAATGGAGATAAGATCTTGATTGAGTTGTTACAATCTAAATTGGTTCGAAATAGTCATATGGTTCGCATTCAGCTTGATCCCAGTGTAAAAGAGCTCTCCAAAAGGCGAGATAATATAGCCCAACGAATTATACGAATGCGAGAAAGTCTGACAGAAAAAGAATTTCAGAACATTCTAGACGAATCAAAGGCACTGCATATACGTCGAATAAGTCCCGATGCTCCGTCTATTTACAGAATGTTGCCCAAACTTAGTCCGACAGATGTACCTCAAGACAATGAGAAAACTCAATCTCATTTTAGTATCAATCACCAAGTTCTGACAATAGAAACTCCGGTAAAATCAAGTTTTGGAATGATTTATGTTGACTTTGGAATTGATCTTCGAGAGATTCTGTATGAAGATCTTGCGCTTCTTCCCCTCGTCTGTCGATTGATGCTACAAAGTGGAACATCTGCATTTAGTGCCGATCGATTAGCGAATCAAATCGAAAAATTTTCTACAGGAATCAAAGCGGAAGCCATGATCGTGGATGTTCGACAAAAAGATAACACAGGTCCCCTTCAATATCACGTTCACGATGGCATTCATCTGGCAACAAAAGTTTTCTTTAGAGGAAATTGTATGGCAGGTAACTTTATGCTTTATTTGGAATTACTTTCTGAAATCTTGTTTCATGGTTTAGAATTCCAAAAGGATCATGTTTTGGATACATTGGATGCCATGATTGCTGAAATGGAAACAAAAAGTAACAAATATGGCGATACGTTGGCTAGATTGCGATTAGCGTCTCGGTATTCATACAAAGGCCTACTAGACGAACAATTATCCGGGATGTATCAACTCCAGTTTTTGTATAACTCGCTCAAAACTGCGTTATCCGATTGGGAGATTTTTCAAGCACGTTTGTCTCGATTGAAGTTGGCTCTTTCGAAAGCTCATCGCAATGGCATGATATTAAGTCTGACCGGAGAAAACGACTTGCTTGTACAAACCAGGCCTAAAGTTCAGCAATTTTTGACTAGTGGGATTCCACGTATTGAGAGTAACTTCCGATTTAGTGCTCCCGGAGAAGAACCTCATATGTGGATCCCACGATTGAACATGACTCAAAATGAAGAGTTTCCATTCACAAATGAAGCCTTGATACTTGCAACATCTGTTAATTCCATTGCACAGGCTGGCTTCCTCTTTAAGAGAGGAGAACCAGTCAATGGTGGAATTGCTGTAGCAGCGAAATACTTGGAGCGTGTCTTTCTTTACAATGAGATTCACAACGAGAGTGGTGATGCTGATGTCAGTGTTGAGCTAAACTTCCGTCATGGTACGCTTACCATGCTGTCCAGTGGGGACTCACGGTTTGCCGCAACCATAGATATCTTTCAAAAGGCAGCCAAGAAAATGCAAATAAACTTTCCTACCAGCGATTTGCCAATGGATGCAATATCTTTGATCATCAGCGCGATTGCTGACTTGGATGGACCTGCCAAACAGCCTAATGAAATAGCTTGGGAGGCTATCATACAATACCTCCAAGATGACAACATGGACTTTGGCAAGCTATGGAGAGCTCAAATTTTGGCCACCAGCCGACAGGATTTTCTAAATTTCTTTCAGTCTCTTTTGGAATGGAAATCTCCGTCACTTATTATTGTTAGCGACAATGATGATTTGTCTCGATTGAGTAACTCCACAATACGACTGAAAATTGTAAAAGTTTGCAAGCACTGGCATTGTTCTAACACGACTTCAACTAGATAAGTACTAGAAGAGTATAATCAAGGGAATGTCAACTTAATATTTCCATCGTGTTTCTTCAATTATAGTTCTTGAGTAAGATTCATACAACGATTTCAAATCATTAGGATCGGTATCACATTATTATGGAGAATTTTTCAAGAATTAGGGACAATATTGTTGACAATCTTTTTACCACGGATGCTTAGCCTTTTGATCTTAGCCAGAATCAACTATCTTGTCATCCTACAATTTCCACGACGTCGAGAAATAAAGAAACTGAATTGATATCTTACATATTGGAGTACCCAAATTTCACTTCAATTTACATTCTTAATCCATCTAGCGATGGCTATTGTGGATTCTTCATCGCTGGGTAGGCTGTGACCTCCATCATGAACAATAGTTGAAACTTCAAAGCCGCCAATTTCTAAACGATCTCGGACTTGAGTAGCACTTATCAATGGAGTAATGGTATCCGTTTGTCCCATAACAAATAATGCTCGAGGATTTGTTTCGTTTTCCAACCTCAAATCAAAGAGTTTTTGTCCAAATGGATTGGGCCATGCCACTCCATTGAAAATATAGCCCATTTTTGGATGCAGCTGTATTGCGTTTTGAGCTAGAAGAGAGGCCATCAATGTCGCTCCCTGGGAATGAGCGACAACTAGCTGAGGAGGCGAAGTTGCGAATTCTCTCAACACTCTATCCGCTGACTCTTGATATCCAATATACTCATCCGCATTGAACGACCTTTTTCCTTCTTCCATTGTCCACCATGCATAACCGTGACCTTGACGGAAAGGAGCTGAAATAGCATTTATCCTCATGTCAACATGTTTCTTAAGTAGCTCTTCTCGCAAGGGGTAGAGGCGGACGGAAAACTCCAAACCAGTTCCTGCACTCCCATGGAGTGCCAATACGTTTAGACTTTCAACCCTCGAGAGCTCTTCGATCACGTTGGATTGCATATGATGAGAATGATGTAAAGGATGTTTTTGGGCTCTCAATTGAAAGGATGGAACAAGTCCTTTGATACCCATCAGAAAACAGACAGTATAACACGACAAAAAGGAAACGTTCATTTTTGTTGTTGAATTCAAAAACTGGTGGAATTAAACTTAGCCAATAAAATTGTATTCCTTTTTGAAGGATTTATTTCACGAAGGCTCTCAAGTTGCGACGAGACGACACACTGTCAACACGCAACTTACACGAATGCTGTAACGCACGATCAATGGCAATAATGTGTTACTGTGATAATGAGTTATGGGAAAAGGTGACATTTTTTTGTAAGTGCTTTTTAATTGAGGTGAGTAGGATTTAGTAAAACTGCATTTACCATTCTAAAAACTGCCAAATAACAGCAGAAGCAGCAGCAATGTGTCTACAACAACAAGTTAAGGAGTTTCCCAATGTCAATGTTCAATCATCAATATGTTTGAATGACTACTTTTAAGCCACAGAGGCTGTTCCCCATTTAGGGATGTATCTATTTGGAGACAAACCTGCACTAACAAAAGTAATCCATTGACCTCCAAGCGAATATCCTATTCGGTATGCCACGACAATGATTTACTTGAGCCATTACAACGGTCCGTCCTCCAGGACTAGCGTCAGGTCTATAAACAATTTCCCCGATGTTGGTCTTGAACTCCAACAGGCAAATGCCTTGAGAAGCTTTCAACAAGCAGAATTTGGCATTAAAGTATCCATACCTACCATAACCAGACAAAATGGATAGAAACTATTTAGCAATTGAGATTGATGAATATATTAAATTCTAAAACAGCAAGAATAAGACGTAGACAGAAGGATATCCCACATCCTCATTCAAGATGCCTTTAGGTCATCATTTGGCATTGTAGAGGCTTGAGGGTATGGCTTTTGAGGCTTTAGCAATATACAACATCCAGCACTGAAAGAGTGGATCCTTCTGTCCCGTCATTGCTCCTGAAACAAAGGCGTGAATGGATACTGTGCCTCAAGGGGCATTAATCAATTTTGGTTGTAATTTTGGCACTTCTAGGATAGCTTGTGCTATGCCTTATATCAATTTTTGAACCTCAAGAATGTAACTTTCAGGTAACATGTGTAGAGCTTAGACTGATCCAATAACTACTACCTATACAACTTGAAGACCTGAGCGCGATGTTCAGAAAATAGATCATAACAACAGAGAGACATCGAACTAGAGTATATATGGATTTGCATACAAATGAATGCCATAAGGTGGACTTTGCAAATGACTCTTAACACTTCTGTTAAGAAGTTCTAGAAAGGTTGAATGATCTGAATCACTACTTGTGTTCAAACTTACCAAAATCATTGAGATTTTGATTGGTTCCAGAGTGTCCTGAAGCAATGATGATGGCATATATTATTGACAAATTGTAATAACATTGAAATATCTTGTGATTTGCATTTCTCCTACTTCACGCAATTGAAAATTTCTAGGCACGACTTCTATTCTATTATAATTAGCATGTTGGCAGTCTTATAGGAAATCTTTGCACATTTTGGCTTACGAACATGAGCCCAAAGTTGTTCCCGAAAAGTAGATTTTTGTGTCGTCTTCAAGGACATTGCTTGTAGTAATATCTTCTGTCGTGTTTACTCGCTAGACTTTGCATTTGGGTAACTGGGTCAATTCAAGGGCATAAATAGACTGTAATTCTCCGTTTTTCCTAGGTTTTTGATTTAAATTCTTACTCAGGAGGCATACATTTGCTACATATTCTCAGCAAGAGTAAATGTTGATTATTGCCAGTGATCACCTCTTATTTGTCGTTTCAAATTATTTTCTACGTTCATACTTACTACAAATACCAGCTCTAAATTAACTATAAGGAACAACTCTTTGAATCACTTGGTCAAGGTTCAGTGAAGCTTGTCTTGTTTTGTTCAAAATAGTAAAGATTTAGAAATCATGATTATGAGTATGCCTGCATTTTCACGTAAAAAACAAATTCATGCGAATTTGAACGCATTTCTTCATTGATATCTCACTATTTGGGGGTGTCAAATTCACAGGAACCTAATGTAATAGATGATGATTCGTTTGCCAATGAAACCATACATTTCAGCCGTATCCTCTAACTTAGCTTACTGGTTTTTACCATGACAATCACCGTTAAAGTCCAACACCCCAGGGCCTTCAGGGAAATTTTCAATCATCGCTTGACACACAAGATGTTGCGTTTGAAATAAAGCAAAGTGATACTCATAGATGACATACAGGGCAGGTTAAGCCCTGGACCTCCATGTTTGAGTTTGTTTTACATACCCGATACGTGGAATAAATGCTAATGAGTGAATTGCATCTAGGAAAAGCTGATATTAGACAAGAATTTTTATTATCACACAACACCTTTCATAAGGTGTACCACATGACCAAAGTCCATGACGATTTCAAGAGAGTTATGGAAAAAATCAACGGTAGACTTTCCTCTACAATTGCAGAGGATTCAGCGGAATGCCAAATCAATTGGTTTCTTATACCATGACAGAAAGAGATTTTAAAGATTAATTCAGGATAGATAGTTAAGGGTTTTTCCATATCAGCGGTGTAATCATATCTGTATAATCCACAATTTAGTTGAGGATAGATAGATAAGCTGCATCTGTAGCAGCTTTGTAATCATATCAGTATAAACCACAGTTTCATTTTCATTTATTGTTCCATATCTAATTAATGCTGGGGAAGAAAAAGTTCAAGACAAGAGTTCAAACTTCCATGCTCTATAAAGTTCAAATTCATTTTCACATAAATCGTTTATAATGAAGAAAAAAACAGCCCTATTGGTTACAACAGAAAGGAAAATTTGATTGAACCAAAAAAGTCGGCTATTCCTCATTAGCCAGTTTCAGCTTGGTAAAACACAAGGGCTTTCGTAAAATCATTATCATGAAAACGTATTGCTTCACTGCGAGTCAAATTCTATGGGATGAAAGCAGCACATTGATAGATTGATAGACATGGAAACAGCATATGTGCTCCTACTGTTTACCGTGATATGTTTAATTCAAAAATGAGTTAAAGGGTGTAATGATAGGGGTCTAGAATATAGATATCGCTAGAATAATATATCAACAAGACTTGATGGATCATAGGAGAAAGCCATGACTTAACTGTATTTCTCCCATCCCATGCTGATGGCACGTTCACGGAACACCTGACGCTTCATATTGATTCCGTATTTTCGAATGAGCCCATTTCCTCCAGGACGTCCCGTCACGCGACATGTTCGTCCGCCTTTTCCATAAGCCTTCGGATGAGAATTGTATAATTTATTTGGTGTACGAGTTTCCGCCATGTTTAGGTGATAGTGTTACGATCTGTCAATAATCATAGGCAAGTATACGATAAATGAGAAAGTGCAGCCATCAAGTTAAAGGCACTACTATCTTGAAGATAAGCCATCGCAGCAAGAACACAAGAGCACAATGAGAAGCATCATTGTCGAGGAACACCCCTTACCTTACAGAGTAGCACAGATGGTTGGAATGTGAATGACGGAGGGTCTCAAGTACTAGTAAATCGGTAAGGGTAAATTGCTAAACCTTACGAATTTTCAAAACAAATCATGTTAAGGTTTCTAGAAAGAGGAACAAAAAACTGTGACTCTCCTAAATGAGAATGGAAGAGGAAGATTCAATACAACGATCGAATTCCCTGCCAGAAGACGAAATAGACGATGAAATCAGTACTAATGATGACATTTTCCTTTCTCAGAAGCAAAAGGTAGCATTGATATCTGCCATGATCTCTAACTTTTCTACTTCCTTCAATGTCATGAATATATCCGTGGTGTTACCAATTCTACAAGACTTATACCTAGGAACATCCGAAGATGATGCCTTTTGTGCATCCTCACTATTGGGGGGAATGATGTTAGGCCAAATAATTGGTGGGATTTTAGGTGATTCTTGTCTTGGTCGGCTAGGATCTCTGAAGTTAGTTATGTTCGTTCAGTTCATTGCTAGTTTGGGAAGTGCCTTTATATGGAGCAATAATATATATATATGGCTAGCAGTGTGGCGCTTTATCCTTGGTATTGGAGCTGGAGCTGTTTATCCCTTGGCTGCAACACTGAGTTCCGAGCAATCTCAAGGAACGAGTGTAAACAATGAGCCGTCACCAAAAGAGAAAATTCAGCAACTCCGCAGTGTTGTTTGGACATTTTCAATGCAGGGAATCGGATTTTTAACTGTTCCTTTGATTGCTGTACCGTTATTGTATTTCACTTCTGATGAATCCCTCGATATTGTTTGGAGAATTCTCTTT
>CAAAJI010000042.1:41951-52073 GCA_900642245.1 Fragilaria radians
AAACAAGATAAACTTCGCGGCTCAATATTTCAGTCTGTGAATAAACTGAGGATACGATTTGAGTTGTGTTGGCATCTAGCATTAAAACTTTCATTCCTTTACACTTGTCATCACCAGTGACGAAGCGATCAATATAACCTCGAATCGCTGCTACGCCATCCATAATTTTTAAATATATTGATACTGATTATAAATGGTAGAAGGAAGCGAGAAGTAGCTCTTGGCAAGGTGATGGAAATTGAATACAAGGACACGTTGGCTCCATCAACAAATGACCACGGTTTTGAGAACACTTGCAAGAAATATAAGACAAAAGTGTGTAGTAGCATAAGTCCCAGTAACGGTAAATTTTGCTTAACAATCTCGGAGATTCCAATTGAAAGCCTTCCATGGATGAGACAAAAACACACAATATACGTGAAATATGGATTGCTGATGACTACGATTACTTACCGTAGTAAAGGCAGATTTCCAAGAAACCTGCCTTAAAATTGGCCACCAACATGAAGCTCTATGCGCATTAGTGGCATTTAGCGGACTGCATCATCATGATAGGATGCACGTATGATGCCTCTTGCAATAGCAATTCTTTTATGATGTTTTCGAAAGTAAATTTTCAGTACTGATTAATGATTGGCATTTGAAAGTTTCTGAAACCTTTAGCGTTGGTGCCCAAGGATAAATTAATCTATATCTACTGGAACAATTGGCTCAACATAGACTGCTTCTTAGGAATTTCTTGCAGTGATCTCCTTCAACTACTTTTTGCATCACAAGATAACCAGAAATGGGCACAAACAGAAGTATAATTCACACTGCTGCTTTTCAAGTAAATCTGAATCAATTTTAAAGCATAAAACAGTATATACAAATTCTCACCTCCAACAAAAGGAGAAAACAAAAGGTAAATTTCTTTTGAATAAATAGTTGGAACGCCTCAGGCATCTTCCGGAATATTTCCCTTTCCCCCAAAAAAACACAATTCCTTTGTTTTCAAATATGCTGAAGGAAAGCGAAGGGTTATTGTAAGATTTATTAGAGTTTCTATTGCAAAGAAGTATAGGAAGCAATAGCAGTGTTTTGAGTAGGGGTAGCTTCTGAGTGTGAGAATTAAATGGCTTAAGCTAGACATAGCAATGACTGAAATTTTAAAAAATCCTTCATATCTTTAGATCGTTTTCAGTCTGAGCATTGGTGAAGAAATCTTTTTTCATCAGCATATTGCTATTATATGTAATTTTAGTTGCTATTTTTCGTTTTCTGAAAAAGTGTTGCATATTCCACACTCATCGAATTTAGCAACTGAAAAAGTATAAATTTCCCAATCCAAATATTGGTCGAGGTTTAGTATTACATAACTAAAGTTTTTGGTCGAATCCCACAAAAGTATAGTTATGTCAAATCGAATGAATAACAATGATACTTCTGCAGTCCCTGAATCCTTCGAAAGTGTTGATGGGATTTTTCGAGGCCCCAGCGACAGTAATCACACCGGTTCGCGAAACATATTTCATATTCCTACTCTTCCACTTTCAAGACCAAGACGGCGATGGCTCAATTTCACAGGTTACTTTCAGCCAGATGAATCAGAATACGACAATTCGTTTAGAATGTATAGATACAGAAGTCAGTTTTGTTTATTTTTTTGGACAACCTTTGCTGTGGTCGGTGTGTTGGTCACCATCCTTTATCAAGGAGGCCAACAGCTTGCATCAACCATATCTCATATTGTTCCACACCATGCTTATGTTTTGGCACAACAAGCATCGATAAAGGAAATCCAAGGACATATGGTTTTATATCGACACAAAAAGACGCAAGCCGAAGTTTTGACGATCATTCCTGACGATTTGGAACAGGATGCAGTTTTCGGATTGTCCATTGCAACTCCTGCTGACAATAATAGAGGTGCTGCTCATGTACTTATGCATTCGACTTGGGATGGATCGGAGAATTATCCTCTTAAAAATCCAATACGTAGATATCAGGAAGGATCATTGGCTACAATGATTGATGCGACGTGCCTTGAAGATCGCACTATGTATACCGTAGCGTCAAGAAATCCAAAGGATTTGCATAATTTAATGAGACTGCTGCTAGATGGTATTTTTCAGCCTCTAATGCTAAAGGACAGGTATAAAAATGAAATATTTCGAGAAGAAGCATGGCGTATTGATCCTGACGATGGATCAACCTACAACAGTGACAACGAAAATCTGCAACTTCATGGTCACGTATTTAATTTGCAGCGCCTAGTCTACGATAATGTAGACGAGATTATGAATCGCTATGCACGCCGTGCTCTATTTGCAAATACGCATTTTCAATTCGATGCGCAAGGTATTCCTCTGGACATTTTAGACTTAACTGCCATGGAAGTGCAAAACATTTTCAACTCGCATTACGTAGCAACCAATGTCCGTGTTTTTATGTATGGGTCAGTTGAGTCCATTCAAGATGGACTGCAGGCCTTTGATGATTATGCGCAGTATCAAACAGCGAGACTTGACATGACGGAAAAAGCATTACCTCAGTGGCAGCCATTCAATCTCGAGGAAGCGGCAGAGGCCATCCATGCCTACCCAATTGAACTTGGAGATAATCTAGAATCTCACACCGTAGTATCTTGGCTTTTGAATGATTATCATATGACACAGATGACAAAATTCGCTTGGCTCGTTCTTGAATACTTGTTGATAGGTGCACCAAACGCAGCTTTGAGACAGCAGCTAGAAGATTTCATAGAAATTGATTTACAAAATTCTACTCTTACACCCGAAGTATTTGGAGGCCTTGATAGACAATATCAGCAATGGCGATTCAGTATTGGTATTAAAGGAATATCAAAAGACCAAGTGAAAAGCGTTCAGAATCGGATAGACTTTGCCCTGGGCAATATCAAGCAATTTGACAACGATGCCATAGCTGCTGCTATGAATGTTGTAGAAATGAAACGTCTAGATTTGAGCTCCGGCGTTTTACCTCGCGGTGCATTGTTGTTTCGAGAAACCATGAGTCAATGGAGCTACAATGGGGACATCAGAAAAATACTGGCCTGGTCACCAGGTTTCCAAGAGTTACAAAATGAAATAAAGAAAAATGGAGATAAGATCTTGATTGAGTTGTTACAATCTAAATTGGTTCGAAATAGTCATATGGTTCGCATTCAGCTTGATCCCAGTGTAAAAGAGCTCTCCAAAAGGCGAGATAATATAGCCCAACGAATTATACGAATGCGAGAAAGTCTGACAGAAAAAGAATTTCAGAACATTCTAGACGAATCAAAGGCACTGCATATACGTCGAATAAGTCCCGATGCTCCGTCTATTTACAGAATGTTGCCCAAACTTAGTCCGACAGATGTACCTCAAGACAATGAGAAAACTCAATCTCATTTTAGTATCAATCACCAAGTTCTGACAATAGAAACTCCGGTAAAATCAAGTTTTGGAATGATTTATGTTGACTTTGGAATTGATCTTCGAGAGATTCTGTATGAAGATCTTGCGCTTCTTCCCCTCGTCTGTCGATTGATGCTACAAAGTGGAACATCTGCATTTAGTGCCGATCGATTAGCGAATCAAATCGAAAAATTTTCTACAGGAATCAAAGCGGAAGCCATGATCGTGGATGTTCGACAAAAAGATAACACAGGTCCCCTTCAATATCACGTTCACGATGGCATTCATCTGGCAACAAAAGTTTTCTTTAGAGGAAATTGTATGGCAGGTAACTTTATGCTTTATTTGGAATTACTTTCTGAAATCTTGTTTCATGGTTTAGAATTCCAAAAGGATCATGTTTTGGATACATTGGATGCCATGATTGCTGAAATGGAAACAAAAAGTAACAAATATGGCGATACGTTGGCTAGATTGCGATTAGCGTCTCGGTATTCATACAAAGGCCTACTAGACGAACAATTATCCGGGATGTATCAACTCCAGTTTTTGTATAACTCGCTCAAAACTGCGTTATCCGATTGGGAGATTTTTCAAGCACGTTTGTCTCGATTGAAGTTGGCTCTTTCGAAAGCTCATCGCAATGGCATGATATTAAGTCTGACCGGAGAAAACGACTTGCTTGTACAAACCAGGCCTAAAGTTCAGCAATTTTTGACTAGTGGGATTCCACGTATTGAGAGTAACTTCCGATTTAGTGCTCCCGGAGAAGAACCTCATATGTGGATCCCACGATTGAACATGACTCAAAATGAAGAGTTTCCATTCACAAATGAAGCCTTGATACTTGCAACATCTGTTAATTCCATTGCACAGGCTGGCTTCCTCTTTAAGAGAGGAGAACCAGTCAATGGTGGAATTGCTGTAGCAGCGAAATACTTGGAGCGTGTCTTTCTTTACAATGAGATTCACAACGAGAGTGGTGATGCTGATGTCAGTGTTGAGCTAAACTTCCGTCATGGTACGCTTACCATGCTGTCCAGTGGGGACTCACGGTTTGCCGCAACCATAGATATCTTTCAAAAGGCAGCCAAGAAAATGCAAATAAACTTTCCTACCAGCGATTTGCCAATGGATGCAATATCTTTGATCATCAGCGCGATTGCTGACTTGGATGGACCTGCCAAACAGCCTAATGAAATAGCTTGGGAGGCTATCATACAATACCTCCAAGATGACAACATGGACTTTGGCAAGCTATGGAGAGCTCAAATTTTGGCCACCAGCCGACAGGATTTTCTAAATTTCTTTCAGTCTCTTTTGGAATGGAAATCTCCGTCACTTATTATTGTTAGCGACAATGATGATTTGTCTCGATTGAGTAACTCCACAATACGACTGAAAATTGTAAAAGTTTGCAAGCACTGGCATTGTTCTAACACGACTTCAACTAGATAAGTACTAGAAGAGTATAATCAAGGGAATGTCAACTTAATATTTCCATCGTGTTTCTTCAATTATAGTTCTTGAGTAAGATTCATACAACGATTTCAAATCATTAGGATCGGTATCACATTATTATGGAGAATTTTTCAAGAATTAGGGACAATATTGTTGACAATCTTTTTACCACGGATGCTTAGCCTTTTGATCTTAGCCAGAATCAACTATCTTGTCATCCTACAATTTCCACGACGTCGAGAAATAAAGAAACTGAATTGATATCTTACATATTGGAGTACCCAAATTTCACTTCAATTTACATTCTTAATCCATCTAGCGATGGCTATTGTGGATTCTTCATCGCTGGGTAGGCTGTGACCTCCATCATGAACAATAGTTGAAACTTCAAAGCCGCCAATTTCTAAACGATCTCGGACTTGAGTAGCACTTATCAATGGAGTAATGGTATCCGTTTGTCCCATAACAAATAATGCTCGAGGATTTGTTTCGTTTTCCAACCTCAAATCAAAGAGTTTTTGTCCAAATGGATTGGGCCATGCCACTCCATTGAAAATATAGCCCATTTTTGGATGCAGCTGTATTGCGTTTTGAGCTAGAAGAGAGGCCATCAATGTCGCTCCCTGGGAATGAGCGACAACTAGCTGAGGAGGCGAAGTTGCGAATTCTCTCAACACTCTATCCGCTGACTCTTGATATCCAATATACTCATCCGCATTGAACGACCTTTTTCCTTCTTCCATTGTCCACCATGCATAACCGTGACCTTGACGGAAAGGAGCTGAAATAGCATTTATCCTCATGTCAACATGTTTCTTAAGTAGCTCTTCTCGCAAGGGGTAGAGGCGGACGGAAAACTCCAAACCAGTTCCTGCACTCCCATGGAGTGCCAATACGTTTAGACTTTCAACCCTCGAGAGCTCTTCGATCACGTTGGATTGCATATGATGAGAATGATGTAAAGGATGTTTTTGGGCTCTCAATTGAAAGGATGGAACAAGTCCTTTGATACCCATCAGAAAACAGACAGTATAACACGACAAAAAGGAAACGTTCATTTTTGTTGTTGAATTCAAAAACTGGTGGAATTAAACTTAGCCAATAAAATTGTATTCCTTTTTGAAGGATTTATTTCACGAAGGCTCTCAAGTTGCGACGAGACGACACACTGTCAACACGCAACTTACACGAATGCTGTAACGCACGATCAATGGCAATAATGTGTTACTGTGATAATGAGTTATGGGAAAAGGTGACATTTTTTTGTAAGTGCTTTTTAATTGAGGTGAGTAGGATTTAGTAAAACTGCATTTACCATTCTAAAAACTGCCAAATAACAGCAGAAGCAGCAGCAATGTGTCTACAACAACAAGTTAAGGAGTTTCCCAATGTCAATGTTCAATCATCAATATGTTTGAATGACTACTTTTAAGCCACAGAGGCTGTTCCCCATTTAGGGATGTATCTATTTGGAGACAAACCTGCACTAACAAAAGTAATCCATTGACCTCCAAGCGAATATCCTATTCGGTATGCCACGACAATGATTTACTTGAGCCATTACAACGGTCCGTCCTCCAGGACTAGCGTCAGGTCTATAAACAATTTCCCCGATGTTGGTCTTGAACTCCAACAGGCAAATGCCTTGAGAAGCTTTCAACAAGCAGAATTTGGCATTAAAGTATCCATACCTACCATAACCAGACAAAATGGATAGAAACTATTTAGCAATTGAGATTGATGAATATATTAAATTCTAAAACAGCAAGAATAAGACGTAGACAGAAGGATATCCCACATCCTCATTCAAGATGCCTTTAGGTCATCATTTGGCATTGTAGAGGCTTGAGGGTATGGCTTTTGAGGCTTTAGCAATATACAACATCCAGCACTGAAAGAGTGGATCCTTCTGTCCCGTCATTGCTCCTGAAACAAAGGCGTGAATGGATACTGTGCCTCAAGGGGCATTAATCAATTTTGGTTGTAATTTTGGCACTTCTAGGATAGCTTGTGCTATGCCTTATATCAATTTTTGAACCTCAAGAATGTAACTTTCAGGTAACATGTGTAGAGCTTAGACTGATCCAATAACTACTACCTATACAACTTGAAGACCTGAGCGCGATGTTCAGAAAATAGATCATAACAACAGAGAGACATCGAACTAGAGTATATATGGATTTGCATACAAATGAATGCCATAAGGTGGACTTTGCAAATGACTCTTAACACTTCTGTTAAGAAGTTCTAGAAAGGTTGAATGATCTGAATCACTACTTGTGTTCAAACTTACCAAAATCATTGAGATTTTGATTGGTTCCAGAGTGTCCTGAAGCAATGATGATGGCATATATTATTGACAAATTGTAATAACATTGAAATATCTTGTGATTTGCATTTCTCCTACTTCACGCAATTGAAAATTTCTAGGCACGACTTCTATTCTATTATAATTAGCATGTTGGCAGTCTTATAGGAAATCTTTGCACATTTTGGCTTACGAACATGAGCCCAAAGTTGTTCCCGAAAAGTAGATTTTTGTGTCGTCTTCAAGGACATTGCTTGTAGTAATATCTTCTGTCGTGTTTACTCGCTAGACTTTGCATTTGGGTAACTGGGTCAATTCAAGGGCATAAATAGACTGTAATTCTCCGTTTTTCCTAGGTTTTTGATTTAAATTCTTACTCAGGAGGCATACATTTGCTACATATTCTCAGCAAGAGTAAATGTTGATTATTGCCAGTGATCACCTCTTATTTGTCGTTTCAAATTATTTTCTACGTTCATACTTACTACAAATACCAGCTCTAAATTAACTATAAGGAACAACTCTTTGAATCACTTGGTCAAGGTTCAGTGAAGCTTGTCTTGTTTTGTTCAAAATAGTAAAGATTTAGAAATCATGATTATGAGTATGCCTGCATTTTCACGTAAAAAACAAATTCATGCGAATTTGAACGCATTTCTTCATTGATATCTCACTATTTGGGGGTGTCAAATTCACAGGAACCTAATGTAATAGATGATGATTCGTTTGCCAATGAAACCATACATTTCAGCCGTATCCTCTAACTTAGCTTACTGGTTTTTACCATGACAATCACCGTTAAAGTCCAACACCCCAGGGCCTTCAGGGAAATTTTCAATCATCGCTTGACACACAAGATGTTGCGTTTGAAATAAAGCAAAGTGATACTCATAGATGACATACAGGGCAGGTTAAGCCCTGGACCTCCATGTTTGAGTTTGTTTTACATACCCGATACGTGGAATAAATGCTAATGAGTGAATTGCATCTAGGAAAAGCTGATATTAGACAAGAATTTTTATTATCACACAACACCTTTCATAAGGTGTACCACATGACCAAAGTCCATGACGATTTCAAGAGAGTTATGGAAAAAATCAACGGTAGACTTTCCTCTACAATTGCAGAGGATTCAGCGGAATGCCAAATCAATTGGTTTCTTATACCATGACAGAAAGAGATTTTAAAGATTAATTCAGGATAGATAGTTAAGGGTTTTTCCATATCAGCGGTGTAATCATATCTGTATAATCCACAATTTAGTTGAGGATAGATAGATAAGCTGCATCTGTAGCAGCTTTGTAATCATATCAGTATAAACCACAGTTTCATTTTCATTTATTGTTCCATATCTAATTAATGCTGGGGAAGAAAAAGTTCAAGACAAGAGTTCAAACTTCCATGCTCTATAAAGTTCAAATTCATTTTCACATAAATCGTTTATAATGAAGAAAAAAACAGCCCTATTGGTTACAACAGAAAGGAAAATTTGATTGAACCAAAAAAGTCGGCTATTCCTCATTAGCCAGTTTCAGCTTGGTAAAACACAAGGGCTTTCGTAAAATCATTATCATGAAAACGTATTGCTTCACTGCGAGTCAAATTCTATGGGATGAAAGCAGCACATTGATAGATTGATAGACATGGAAACAGCATATGTGCTCCTACTGTTTACCGTGATATGTTTAATTCAAAAATGAGTTAAAGGGTGTAATGATAGGGGTCTAGAATATAGATATCGCTAGAATAATATATCAACAAGACTTGATGGATCATAGGAGAAAGCCATGACTTAACTGTATTTCTCCCATCCCATGCTGATGGCACGTTCACGGAACACCTGACGCTTCATATTGATTCCGTATTTTCGAATGAGCCCATTTCCTCCAGGACGTCCCGTCACGCGACATGTTCGTCCGCCTTTTCCATAAGCCTTCGGATGAGAATTGTATAATTTATTTGGTGTACGAGTTTCCGCCATGTTTAGGTGATAGTGTTACGATCTGTCAATAATCATAGGCAAGTATACGATAAATGAGAAAGTGCAGCCATCAAGTTAAAGGCACTACTATCTTGAAGATAAGCCATCGCAGCAAGAACACAAGAGCACAATGAGAAGCATCATTGTCGAGGAACACCCCTTACCTTACAGAGTAGCACAGATGGTTGGAATGTGAATGACGGAGGGTCTCAAGTACTAGTAAATCGGTAAGGGTAAATTGCTAAACCTTACGAATTTTCAAAACAAATCATGTTAAGGTTTCTAGAAAGAGGAACAAAAAACTGTGACTCTCCTAAATGAGAATGGAAGAGGAAGATTCAATACAACGATCGAATTCCCTGCCAGAAGACGAAATAGACGATGAAATCAGTACTAATGATGACATTTTCCTTTCTCAGAAGCAAAAGGTAGCATTGATATCTGCCATGATCTCTAACTTTTCTACTTCCTTCAATGTCATGAATATATCCGTGGTGTTACCAATTCTACAAGACTTATACCTAGGAACATCCGAAGATGATGCCTTTTGTGCATCCTCACTATTGGGGGGAATGATGTTAGGCCAAATAATTGGTGGGATTTTAGGTGATTCTTGTCTTGGTCGGCTAGGATCTCTGAAGTTAGTTATGTTCGTTCAGTTCATTGCTAGTTTGGGAAGTGCCTTTATATGGAGCAATAATATATATATATGGCTAGCAGTGTGGCGCTTTATCCTTGGTATTGGAGCTGGAGCTGTTTATCCCTTGGCTGCAACACTGAGTTCCGAGCAATCTCAAGGAACGAGTGTAAACAATGAGCCGTCACCAAAAGAGAAAATTCAGCAACTCCGCAGTGTTGTTTGGACATTTTCAATGCAGGGAATCGGATTTTTAACTGTTCCTTTGATTGCTGTACCGTTATTGTATTTCACTTCTGATGAATCCCTCGATATTGTTTGGAGAATTCTCTTT
>CAAAJI010000042.1:58842-74248 GCA_900642245.1 Fragilaria radians
AAACAAGATAAACTTCGCGGCTCAATATTTCAGTCTGTGAATAAACTGAGGATACGATTTGAGTTGTGTTGGCATCTAGCATTAAAACTTTCATTCCTTTACACTTGTCATCACCAGTGACGAAGCGATCAATATAACCTCGAATCGCTGCTACGCCATCCATAATTTTTAAATATATTGATACTGATTATAAATGGTAGAAGGAAGCGAGAAGTAGCTCTTGGCAAGGTGATGGAAATTGAATACAAGGACACGTTGGCTCCATCAACAAATGACCACGGTTTTGAGAACACTTGCAAGAAATATAAGACAAAAGTGTGTAGTAGCATAAGTCCCAGTAACGGTAAATTTTGCTTAACAATCTCGGAGATTCCAATTGAAAGCCTTCCATGGATGAGACAAAAACACACAATATACGTGAAATATGGATTGCTGATGACTACGATTACTTACCGTAGTAAAGGCAGATTTCCAAGAAACCTGCCTTAAAATTGGCCACCAACATGAAGCTCTATGCGCATTAGTGGCATTTAGCGGACTGCATCATCATGATAGGATGCACGTATGATGCCTCTTGCAATAGCAATTCTTTTATGATGTTTTCGAAAGTAAATTTTCAGTACTGATTAATGATTGGCATTTGAAAGTTTCTGAAACCTTTAGCGTTGGTGCCCAAGGATAAATTAATCTATATCTACTGGAACAATTGGCTCAACATAGACTGCTTCTTAGGAATTTCTTGCAGTGATCTCCTTCAACTACTTTTTGCATCACAAGATAACCAGAAATGGGCACAAACAGAAGTATAATTCACACTGCTGCTTTTCAAGTAAATCTGAATCAATTTTAAAGCATAAAACAGTATATACAAATTCTCACCTCCAACAAAAGGAGAAAACAAAAGGTAAATTTCTTTTGAATAAATAGTTGGAACGCCTCAGGCATCTTCCGGAATATTTCCCTTTCCCCCAAAAAAACACAATTCCTTTGTTTTCAAATATGCTGAAGGAAAGCGAAGGGTTATTGTAAGATTTATTAGAGTTTCTATTGCAAAGAAGTATAGGAAGCAATAGCAGTGTTTTGAGTAGGGGTAGCTTCTGAGTGTGAGAATTAAATGGCTTAAGCTAGACATAGCAATGACTGAAATTTTAAAAAATCCTTCATATCTTTAGATCGTTTTCAGTCTGAGCATTGGTGAAGAAATCTTTTTTCATCAGCATATTGCTATTATATGTAATTTTAGTTGCTATTTTTCGTTTTCTGAAAAAGTGTTGCATATTCCACACTCATCGAATTTAGCAACTGAAAAAGTATAAATTTCCCAATCCAAATATTGGTCGAGGTTTAGTATTACATAACTAAAGTTTTTGGTCGAATCCCACAAAAGTATAGTTATGTCAAATCGAATGAATAACAATGATACTTCTGCAGTCCCTGAATCCTTCGAAAGTGTTGATGGGATTTTTCGAGGCCCCAGCGACAGTAATCACACCGGTTCGCGAAACATATTTCATATTCCTACTCTTCCACTTTCAAGACCAAGACGGCGATGGCTCAATTTCACAGGTTACTTTCAGCCAGATGAATCAGAATACGACAATTCGTTTAGAATGTATAGATACAGAAGTCAGTTTTGTTTATTTTTTTGGACAACCTTTGCTGTGGTCGGTGTGTTGGTCACCATCCTTTATCAAGGAGGCCAACAGCTTGCATCAACCATATCTCATATTGTTCCACACCATGCTTATGTTTTGGCACAACAAGCATCGATAAAGGAAATCCAAGGACATATGGTTTTATATCGACACAAAAAGACGCAAGCCGAAGTTTTGACGATCATTCCTGACGATTTGGAACAGGATGCAGTTTTCGGATTGTCCATTGCAACTCCTGCTGACAATAATAGAGGTGCTGCTCATGTACTTATGCATTCGACTTGGGATGGATCGGAGAATTATCCTCTTAAAAATCCAATACGTAGATATCAGGAAGGATCATTGGCTACAATGATTGATGCGACGTGCCTTGAAGATCGCACTATGTATACCGTAGCGTCAAGAAATCCAAAGGATTTGCATAATTTAATGAGACTGCTGCTAGATGGTATTTTTCAGCCTCTAATGCTAAAGGACAGGTATAAAAATGAAATATTTCGAGAAGAAGCATGGCGTATTGATCCTGACGATGGATCAACCTACAACAGTGACAACGAAAATCTGCAACTTCATGGTCACGTATTTAATTTGCAGCGCCTAGTCTACGATAATGTAGACGAGATTATGAATCGCTATGCACGCCGTGCTCTATTTGCAAATACGCATTTTCAATTCGATGCGCAAGGTATTCCTCTGGACATTTTAGACTTAACTGCCATGGAAGTGCAAAACATTTTCAACTCGCATTACGTAGCAACCAATGTCCGTGTTTTTATGTATGGGTCAGTTGAGTCCATTCAAGATGGACTGCAGGCCTTTGATGATTATGCGCAGTATCAAACAGCGAGACTTGACATGACGGAAAAAGCATTACCTCAGTGGCAGCCATTCAATCTCGAGGAAGCGGCAGAGGCCATCCATGCCTACCCAATTGAACTTGGAGATAATCTAGAATCTCACACCGTAGTATCTTGGCTTTTGAATGATTATCATATGACACAGATGACAAAATTCGCTTGGCTCGTTCTTGAATACTTGTTGATAGGTGCACCAAACGCAGCTTTGAGACAGCAGCTAGAAGATTTCATAGAAATTGATTTACAAAATTCTACTCTTACACCCGAAGTATTTGGAGGCCTTGATAGACAATATCAGCAATGGCGATTCAGTATTGGTATTAAAGGAATATCAAAAGACCAAGTGAAAAGCGTTCAGAATCGGATAGACTTTGCCCTGGGCAATATCAAGCAATTTGACAACGATGCCATAGCTGCTGCTATGAATGTTGTAGAAATGAAACGTCTAGATTTGAGCTCCGGCGTTTTACCTCGCGGTGCATTGTTGTTTCGAGAAACCATGAGTCAATGGAGCTACAATGGGGACATCAGAAAAATACTGGCCTGGTCACCAGGTTTCCAAGAGTTACAAAATGAAATAAAGAAAAATGGAGATAAGATCTTGATTGAGTTGTTACAATCTAAATTGGTTCGAAATAGTCATATGGTTCGCATTCAGCTTGATCCCAGTGTAAAAGAGCTCTCCAAAAGGCGAGATAATATAGCCCAACGAATTATACGAATGCGAGAAAGTCTGACAGAAAAAGAATTTCAGAACATTCTAGACGAATCAAAGGCACTGCATATACGTCGAATAAGTCCCGATGCTCCGTCTATTTACAGAATGTTGCCCAAACTTAGTCCGACAGATGTACCTCAAGACAATGAGAAAACTCAATCTCATTTTAGTATCAATCACCAAGTTCTGACAATAGAAACTCCGGTAAAATCAAGTTTTGGAATGATTTATGTTGACTTTGGAATTGATCTTCGAGAGATTCTGTATGAAGATCTTGCGCTTCTTCCCCTCGTCTGTCGATTGATGCTACAAAGTGGAACATCTGCATTTAGTGCCGATCGATTAGCGAATCAAATCGAAAAATTTTCTACAGGAATCAAAGCGGAAGCCATGATCGTGGATGTTCGACAAAAAGATAACACAGGTCCCCTTCAATATCACGTTCACGATGGCATTCATCTGGCAACAAAAGTTTTCTTTAGAGGAAATTGTATGGCAGGTAACTTTATGCTTTATTTGGAATTACTTTCTGAAATCTTGTTTCATGGTTTAGAATTCCAAAAGGATCATGTTTTGGATACATTGGATGCCATGATTGCTGAAATGGAAACAAAAAGTAACAAATATGGCGATACGTTGGCTAGATTGCGATTAGCGTCTCGGTATTCATACAAAGGCCTACTAGACGAACAATTATCCGGGATGTATCAACTCCAGTTTTTGTATAACTCGCTCAAAACTGCGTTATCCGATTGGGAGATTTTTCAAGCACGTTTGTCTCGATTGAAGTTGGCTCTTTCGAAAGCTCATCGCAATGGCATGATATTAAGTCTGACCGGAGAAAACGACTTGCTTGTACAAACCAGGCCTAAAGTTCAGCAATTTTTGACTAGTGGGATTCCACGTATTGAGAGTAACTTCCGATTTAGTGCTCCCGGAGAAGAACCTCATATGTGGATCCCACGATTGAACATGACTCAAAATGAAGAGTTTCCATTCACAAATGAAGCCTTGATACTTGCAACATCTGTTAATTCCATTGCACAGGCTGGCTTCCTCTTTAAGAGAGGAGAACCAGTCAATGGTGGAATTGCTGTAGCAGCGAAATACTTGGAGCGTGTCTTTCTTTACAATGAGATTCACAACGAGAGTGGTGATGCTGATGTCAGTGTTGAGCTAAACTTCCGTCATGGTACGCTTACCATGCTGTCCAGTGGGGACTCACGGTTTGCCGCAACCATAGATATCTTTCAAAAGGCAGCCAAGAAAATGCAAATAAACTTTCCTACCAGCGATTTGCCAATGGATGCAATATCTTTGATCATCAGCGCGATTGCTGACTTGGATGGACCTGCCAAACAGCCTAATGAAATAGCTTGGGAGGCTATCATACAATACCTCCAAGATGACAACATGGACTTTGGCAAGCTATGGAGAGCTCAAATTTTGGCCACCAGCCGACAGGATTTTCTAAATTTCTTTCAGTCTCTTTTGGAATGGAAATCTCCGTCACTTATTATTGTTAGCGACAATGATGATTTGTCTCGATTGAGTAACTCCACAATACGACTGAAAATTGTAAAAGTTTGCAAGCACTGGCATTGTTCTAACACGACTTCAACTAGATAAGTACTAGAAGAGTATAATCAAGGGAATGTCAACTTAATATTTCCATCGTGTTTCTTCAATTATAGTTCTTGAGTAAGATTCATACAACGATTTCAAATCATTAGGATCGGTATCACATTATTATGGAGAATTTTTCAAGAATTAGGGACAATATTGTTGACAATCTTTTTACCACGGATGCTTAGCCTTTTGATCTTAGCCAGAATCAACTATCTTGTCATCCTACAATTTCCACGACGTCGAGAAATAAAGAAACTGAATTGATATCTTACATATTGGAGTACCCAAATTTCACTTCAATTTACATTCTTAATCCATCTAGCGATGGCTATTGTGGATTCTTCATCGCTGGGTAGGCTGTGACCTCCATCATGAACAATAGTTGAAACTTCAAAGCCGCCAATTTCTAAACGATCTCGGACTTGAGTAGCACTTATCAATGGAGTAATGGTATCCGTTTGTCCCATAACAAATAATGCTCGAGGATTTGTTTCGTTTTCCAACCTCAAATCAAAGAGTTTTTGTCCAAATGGATTGGGCCATGCCACTCCATTGAAAATATAGCCCATTTTTGGATGCAGCTGTATTGCGTTTTGAGCTAGAAGAGAGGCCATCAATGTCGCTCCCTGGGAATGAGCGACAACTAGCTGAGGAGGCGAAGTTGCGAATTCTCTCAACACTCTATCCGCTGACTCTTGATATCCAATATACTCATCCGCATTGAACGACCTTTTTCCTTCTTCCATTGTCCACCATGCATAACCGTGACCTTGACGGAAAGGAGCTGAAATAGCATTTATCCTCATGTCAACATGTTTCTTAAGTAGCTCTTCTCGCAAGGGGTAGAGGCGGACGGAAAACTCCAAACCAGTTCCTGCACTCCCATGGAGTGCCAATACGTTTAGACTTTCAACCCTCGAGAGCTCTTCGATCACGTTGGATTGCATATGATGAGAATGATGTAAAGGATGTTTTTGGGCTCTCAATTGAAAGGATGGAACAAGTCCTTTGATACCCATCAGAAAACAGACAGTATAACACGACAAAAAGGAAACGTTCATTTTTGTTGTTGAATTCAAAAACTGGTGGAATTAAACTTAGCCAATAAAATTGTATTCCTTTTTGAAGGATTTATTTCACGAAGGCTCTCAAGTTGCGACGAGACGACACACTGTCAACACGCAACTTACACGAATGCTGTAACGCACGATCAATGGCAATAATGTGTTACTGTGATAATGAGTTATGGGAAAAGGTGACATTTTTTTGTAAGTGCTTTTTAATTGAGGTGAGTAGGATTTAGTAAAACTGCATTTACCATTCTAAAAACTGCCAAATAACAGCAGAAGCAGCAGCAATGTGTCTACAACAACAAGTTAAGGAGTTTCCCAATGTCAATGTTCAATCATCAATATGTTTGAATGACTACTTTTAAGCCACAGAGGCTGTTCCCCATTTAGGGATGTATCTATTTGGAGACAAACCTGCACTAACAAAAGTAATCCATTGACCTCCAAGCGAATATCCTATTCGGTATGCCACGACAATGATTTACTTGAGCCATTACAACGGTCCGTCCTCCAGGACTAGCGTCAGGTCTATAAACAATTTCCCCGATGTTGGTCTTGAACTCCAACAGGCAAATGCCTTGAGAAGCTTTCAACAAGCAGAATTTGGCATTAAAGTATCCATACCTACCATAACCAGACAAAATGGATAGAAACTATTTAGCAATTGAGATTGATGAATATATTAAATTCTAAAACAGCAAGAATAAGACGTAGACAGAAGGATATCCCACATCCTCATTCAAGATGCCTTTAGGTCATCATTTGGCATTGTAGAGGCTTGAGGGTATGGCTTTTGAGGCTTTAGCAATATACAACATCCAGCACTGAAAGAGTGGATCCTTCTGTCCCGTCATTGCTCCTGAAACAAAGGCGTGAATGGATACTGTGCCTCAAGGGGCATTAATCAATTTTGGTTGTAATTTTGGCACTTCTAGGATAGCTTGTGCTATGCCTTATATCAATTTTTGAACCTCAAGAATGTAACTTTCAGGTAACATGTGTAGAGCTTAGACTGATCCAATAACTACTACCTATACAACTTGAAGACCTGAGCGCGATGTTCAGAAAATAGATCATAACAACAGAGAGACATCGAACTAGAGTATATATGGATTTGCATACAAATGAATGCCATAAGGTGGACTTTGCAAATGACTCTTAACACTTCTGTTAAGAAGTTCTAGAAAGGTTGAATGATCTGAATCACTACTTGTGTTCAAACTTACCAAAATCATTGAGATTTTGATTGGTTCCAGAGTGTCCTGAAGCAATGATGATGGCATATATTATTGACAAATTGTAATAACATTGAAATATCTTGTGATTTGCATTTCTCCTACTTCACGCAATTGAAAATTTCTAGGCACGACTTCTATTCTATTATAATTAGCATGTTGGCAGTCTTATAGGAAATCTTTGCACATTTTGGCTTACGAACATGAGCCCAAAGTTGTTCCCGAAAAGTAGATTTTTGTGTCGTCTTCAAGGACATTGCTTGTAGTAATATCTTCTGTCGTGTTTACTCGCTAGACTTTGCATTTGGGTAACTGGGTCAATTCAAGGGCATAAATAGACTGTAATTCTCCGTTTTTCCTAGGTTTTTGATTTAAATTCTTACTCAGGAGGCATACATTTGCTACATATTCTCAGCAAGAGTAAATGTTGATTATTGCCAGTGATCACCTCTTATTTGTCGTTTCAAATTATTTTCTACGTTCATACTTACTACAAATACCAGCTCTAAATTAACTATAAGGAACAACTCTTTGAATCACTTGGTCAAGGTTCAGTGAAGCTTGTCTTGTTTTGTTCAAAATAGTAAAGATTTAGAAATCATGATTATGAGTATGCCTGCATTTTCACGTAAAAAACAAATTCATGCGAATTTGAACGCATTTCTTCATTGATATCTCACTATTTGGGGGTGTCAAATTCACAGGAACCTAATGTAATAGATGATGATTCGTTTGCCAATGAAACCATACATTTCAGCCGTATCCTCTAACTTAGCTTACTGGTTTTTACCATGACAATCACCGTTAAAGTCCAACACCCCAGGGCCTTCAGGGAAATTTTCAATCATCGCTTGACACACAAGATGTTGCGTTTGAAATAAAGCAAAGTGATACTCATAGATGACATACAGGGCAGGTTAAGCCCTGGACCTCCATGTTTGAGTTTGTTTTACATACCCGATACGTGGAATAAATGCTAATGAGTGAATTGCATCTAGGAAAAGCTGATATTAGACAAGAATTTTTATTATCACACAACACCTTTCATAAGGTGTACCACATGACCAAAGTCCATGACGATTTCAAGAGAGTTATGGAAAAAATCAACGGTAGACTTTCCTCTACAATTGCAGAGGATTCAGCGGAATGCCAAATCAATTGGTTTCTTATACCATGACAGAAAGAGATTTTAAAGATTAATTCAGGATAGATAGTTAAGGGTTTTTCCATATCAGCGGTGTAATCATATCTGTATAATCCACAATTTAGTTGAGGATAGATAGATAAGCTGCATCTGTAGCAGCTTTGTAATCATATCAGTATAAACCACAGTTTCATTTTCATTTATTGTTCCATATCTAATTAATGCTGGGGAAGAAAAAGTTCAAGACAAGAGTTCAAACTTCCATGCTCTATAAAGTTCAAATTCATTTTCACATAAATCGTTTATAATGAAGAAAAAAACAGCCCTATTGGTTACAACAGAAAGGAAAATTTGATTGAACCAAAAAAGTCGGCTATTCCTCATTAGCCAGTTTCAGCTTGGTAAAACACAAGGGCTTTCGTAAAATCATTATCATGAAAACGTATTGCTTCACTGCGAGTCAAATTCTATGGGATGAAAGCAGCACATTGATAGATTGATAGACATGGAAACAGCATATGTGCTCCTACTGTTTACCGTGATATGTTTAATTCAAAAATGAGTTAAAGGGTGTAATGATAGGGGTCTAGAATATAGATATCGCTAGAATAATATATCAACAAGACTTGATGGATCATAGGAGAAAGCCATGACTTAACTGTATTTCTCCCATCCCATGCTGATGGCACGTTCACGGAACACCTGACGCTTCATATTGATTCCGTATTTTCGAATGAGCCCATTTCCTCCAGGACGTCCCGTCACGCGACATGTTCGTCCGCCTTTTCCATAAGCCTTCGGATGAGAATTGTATAATTTATTTGGTGTACGAGTTTCCGCCATGTTTAGGTGATAGTGTTACGATCTGTCAATAATCATAGGCAAGTATACGATAAATGAGAAAGTGCAGCCATCAAGTTAAAGGCACTACTATCTTGAAGATAAGCCATCGCAGCAAGAACACAAGAGCACAATGAGAAGCATCATTGTCGAGGAACACCCCTTACCTTACAGAGTAGCACAGATGGTTGGAATGTGAATGACGGAGGGTCTCAAGTACTAGTAAATCGGTAAGGGTAAATTGCTAAACCTTACGAATTTTCAAAACAAATCATGTTAAGGTTTCTAGAAAGAGGAACAAAAAACTGTGACTCTCCTAAATGAGAATGGAAGAGGAAGATTCAATACAACGATCGAATTCCCTGCCAGAAGACGAAATAGACGATGAAATCAGTACTAATGATGACATTTTCCTTTCTCAGAAGCAAAAGGTAGCATTGATATCTGCCATGATCTCTAACTTTTCTACTTCCTTCAATGTCATGAATATATCCGTGGTGTTACCAATTCTACAAGACTTATACCTAGGAACATCCGAAGATGATGCCTTTTGTGCATCCTCACTATTGGGGGGAATGATGTTAGGCCAAATAATTGGTGGGATTTTAGGTGATTCTTGTCTTGGTCGGCTAGGATCTCTGAAGTTAGTTATGTTCGTTCAGTTCATTGCTAGTTTGGGAAGTGCCTTTATATGGAGCAATAATATATATATATGGCTAGCAGTGTGGCGCTTTATCCTTGGTATTGGAGCTGGAGCTGTTTATCCCTTGGCTGCAACACTGAGTTCCGAGCAATCTCAAGGAACGAGTGTAAACAATGAGCCGTCACCAAAAGAGAAAATTCAGCAACTCCGCAGTGTTGTTTGGACATTTTCAATGCAGGGAATCGGATTTTTAACTGTTCCTTTGATTGCTGTACCGTTATTGTATTTCACTTCTGATGAATCCCTCGATATTGTTTGGAGAATTCTCTTTGGTATTGGTTGTATTCCCGGTCTTCTTCTTGCATTACTTCAATTGACATGTTATCCAACAAATGACATCGAGGCGATTCCACAAACAGAACCAGATCCAATGGACGTTATTGAAGAAATTATTATAGAAGAAAGGCGAGAACCATTAATTATTCATGCGGATGAAGACGTGAGGAATGATTCAACCTCTGTCCATAATTCTGAACTTAGCCTTTGGCATATAATCATGAATGAACCAAATCTCTTTCAAAAGCTACTTGGAACTGCTGGAACATGGTTTTTATTCGATATTCTGTTTTATGGTAATACTCTCTTTCAACCGATTGTCATGGAAGCTGCGTTTGGTGGCGGTGATCAAGAGGATGAGGTCATCAAGAAAGCAGCAAGGAATACTTTAATTCTCTCATTGATTGCACTTCCTGGATATGGTGTTTCTGCTCTGATTATTGGGAAACGGATTTTTAACATCGTACAAACTCCTAGATACGTACAAATGCAGGGATTCGTCTTAATGGGATTTCTATATTCAGTAATTGGAGCTTATTGGCATGAATTACAACGAATTCCATCGCTATTGGTTTTCATTTATGGGTTGACATTCTTCTTTGCCAACTACGGACCAAATACAACAACATTTGTATTTCCTAGCCTCGTGTTCTCCAAGGATTGCCGCTCGACATTAAATGGAATATGCGCGGCATCAGGAAAGTTCGGCGCTCTTCTCGGTGCAATGCTATTTGCCCCCACTGCCGCAGCTCTTGGTGATAATCATGTCATGTTGATATGCGCAGGAATTTGCGTAATAGCCTTTGGACTTACCAAGATTTTTACGAAAATTAATTTTAATGATGGTGCTCCTTCATTGGCAGAATGAATTTGGCAAGAAAGAAATGAGGAGGACATGAACCAGAATCAAACCAAACTAAAAAAATTGTATATTATGTTTTGGGATTTTTCATTCAACCTGTTGTCCTTCTTGATAGAAGAAACATTTATCACATCAATGTCTTTCGGTGCAATCATTGCTGTCAACCTGATTCCGAATAACGCTTGACGCGTCAGGAAAAACTTTGAATTTGTCATTGTAACATCCATTTCTAAAAATTCTGGGTGCTGGCAAAATCATCGCTCTGAACTGTTTTCATATTTCAAACAAAATCTTGGGCTTCCATAGTGAACTGTATTCAAATAATTATTGCAATAAATTTCTTAATTCAGTTTCTGATCTTGTTGTGGCAGAAAAAGCAAATTGAATGATTGTTTTCAGAATGCGTTATTCAAGTAAAAATGACCTTGAATTTTCTAATCAAACTTCAGTACGAAAAGCGAAGCGTTAAACTTTTGAAGCTTAATCTATTCAATTATTAAAAGAAAGGTCAGAGGAATGCAACTCTAACGTATGCAACACATTTTCTGGGGCGGAAATTCTTTGTTTTTGTCCTTAGCAATAAAGTTATTCCTAGGATGGTGAAAATGCAATAACAATTACACATGAGCTAGTTGATCTTTGTGACGACAATTCATCATCTCCTTTGATTTTTTTCAATGATGGAAATTGGAAACCTTTTGGTGGAACATGTGCCACTCCCATTATTTCATAACCCAATCGATCCAAATGAATTTGGGCTTGCTCGTTCTTCGTAATGAATGCACATGGGATTCGTTTCGTCAAAGAGGATGTGAGTTTCTCCAAAATTCGCTTATTTTCATCATGGAATGCTATCGTATTCTGGCCCCATGGAAGATTGGCAACGATGCAGCTAACACCATTCAGAGTTTCCTTAGAAGCATATTGAGTCGCATCCTTCCGGTGCAAGGACCATCCTTTTCTTCCTCCAAAAATGAAAGCCAAGTTTTCTTCAGCTCCTTCCACACAAGCCTGATTTTGATCCCATCCCTCAGCCAGTATTCCCTGATTTACTGCCATGGCAAGGAACGTTCCACTACCACATGTGGGATCCAAGAGTAATTTTGGAGAGTCATCACTGTCATTCAAAAAATGCTTCAAGATGTTCACAATAATTTCAGCTGAATTTGGATTCATGGAAGAGCTATACTGAAATGGTCTGTTATTCCATTTAATTTGAATGCTTCTGCTTTCAACCTGCTTAGGCAACTGTCGGATTAGATAGTAATTTGTTCCTATGTCAACAACCAAAAGCTTGTCGCTAGCATTATTTGGGCTTAATTGTGCTGCTGATTTAATCGATTGTGCCACACAAGTCAACAATGATCGAGAGGTATATTCCTTTTGCAAAGTTGTGACCGATCCTTCTGCTTTTATAGAGTCTTGCATATGAATATAATTGAGAGTCCAATCAATTGGATTCGCTGTCATGGATCGTATCTTTGTCACAAACGTTTGAACTTGGTCGCTTTGAACTAGTACTTCTCCTACCCAATCGGCTCTTTGCAAACTGGTGGGCCATATACTATAGGGTTCAAATTCATCGATATATAGTAAGGTAGAACCTGTCGCACGATCCACGAGCAACCTTTCGCATGTGAAAGTCTTGGCTTGAAGTTTTGCCTCTAGGTATTGCAACTCAGATAGCTTAAAAGTCTCTTTGGTTTTGACCAGAAATGTTGAGAAACATCGTATTTTATACAATCGATTTGATAAGATGAGGAGAAACGCAAAGAATGATGTACTGCGAGTTCTACACACAAAATGTGGGTACAACATGAACACTGATCAGCACGGAGATTTGTATGCTATATGTGCCGTGAACACATAAGCCCTCACTGCTACTGTGCTACTCTAGATACTTCGAAAAATGTCATAGTGCAAATCTGGCAAAATGAAGGTTATCGAATTCAATGTTGGAATGACATGGTGAGTACAGAGCCACGAAATTCATTCTGTTGATCGCTTTATTTCCAACGATTGCTATTCTTTTATCATCATTGTCTCATTCCGCAATATCTAGTGAAGGCTGTGCGAATGCTATCAAACGTATCCTAGGTAAAATCGAGGGTAAGTTGATTGTCAAGTCATAAGGACTTCATGATTGAATTATGGTAAAGTTAACTCGGATCATTTCCATTATCACAGGTGTTTCTGACATTCAAACAAATGTGGAAACGAAGAAAGTCTTTGTGACGGCAGACGATACGGTTTCCTCGAAGGATATGTTGGAAAAGCTTCTAAAGGTACGTACCCCACCTCTGCAAGGAACCATTAGTTCCAATTTGATCGAATCTAATGACTTCTATCAAGTGGTCTGAAGCTAGTGGAAAATCGGTAGCCTTGGCCTAGAACGGTCCTTTTTAACTGATTGAAAATTCCGAAAAGTAAACAACCAAGGTGCAATGTTTCTTGATGCGTATGCAATAAATCGAACATGAAACTCCTTTCATCCATCCAGTCTTTCTTGTAAATTATTGATTAAATAATATTTAGGTCAGGCTTTTCAACATAAATTCAATGTCTTCCATAATAGTCGTAACAAGATATTTAAACCTTTACCTCCAAAATTTGAAACCATGTATCGTTTTATGAATCCTCAATGTCTCCACTATTGCTTTCCTAGAAGTGCTTGGCGCAATGAGCTATGGTGTCAAAATGGAAATAGATTCCCCAAGTGTAGTTGTATAATGAACTTTATCTGTCATTCGGAGCATTATACTGGGAGAATAGTTCTTCGACGTTATCCACTTTCTATTTGTGACGATTCCTATTCCACTTAAGTGGTTGGTGGAATTTACATTGCTTTATAAAGCATTTACTTAGTTTGCATGCATGTTAGGTCCAAAACTAAATTGCGCAGGTGCGTTTTTTCGTGTAGATTCATCTGAAGAGCACATTCGCCAAAAAGTAGCAGCTGACGCATTTTAACATATCCACTTTTTTTCTTTCAAGCACCTGATTCGTTGGATGCTGTGGTATTGGAAACTTTCACGTAAAATCAATTTATTATCTATTCTACTCTAAATGTTTAGGCATTTTGGCCATGCCCAATGATTCAGGAGAGTTTTGACGCCATCACTGTGCCTTTTGTCCTATAGTCAATGAAATCATGGTTTGAAGAGAATTTGCCATTACTTTCCATAGATTCATCTCCTATGGTATCATGCAATCAATGGCTAGAAGACATATTGGTAATGGCCAAGTTATTAGTGGTTTTAATAGTAAACGTTAGAATGTGAAAGGGGCAAAATAAAACATCAACAATACGCAAGCTTCAAACTCAAAAGAGATTGACTCAAGCTCTGCCACTTGTGAGGTAGAAAGTCAGATATTTTAAAAGTGTATACAATGTGACAACCAGGATATGTGGTTGATGTAAAATTAATTCATGATTTGGACTTATGAAGCATATGATTTGACTAATCTTGCCATGGCAATGCATTTTAGAGAGATTTGGAGCATTCCTTTACAAAATTCCATCGATACATTTTCGGAGTACTAAGGTTGAGGCAATACCTATCTATTATCGTAACTATTTCAAATGGACTTGCCTTTTCTGTCTTTGAAAGAAGGTCAAATACCTAGCTAATTAGCGTGAATTTACATTCCTGATATCGCAAGTCATATGGTTGTTGAGCTTCAAAGAATTCCATACCACCATTATTTGGTCCATACTTTCCATAGTCAAAAGGCTTAAGCTTAAGGATTGATTAACCTTTTCATATACGGATGGGTTACCATTCCAGGAATTATATTGATCGCCATGATTTTTAGAGCAGAAATATGCACTTGTATTTTCAAAGCTTTCTTGTGAATCTCATGAAATTTTCATTATAGGATTTACAATATTTTCATCTCTAGCTCCATCTTTGACACGATATTTTGAAAGACTCTCATTGCCCACCACGGAAAGTTAGCTACGCATGTCCTTTAGGATTATTGCGAGAGGAAATCATGAGGCATGGAGTGCTCAATATTTTGCGTAGTCACTCTAACATTAAAAAAGCCATAACCTTATAGAGAAAGATTGATGAACGCGTTTGTGCGAAAAGAGTAAGTCATTGGAGTCCGTGTACACCAAGATCATCGTAAATTTAGCTGTGAGCTTTTTGATCCCATCTTGCGGGTCAACATGAGTCGCTTTTCCCCTCCGACAACGCCTGCAGGAAGCGGCGCCTATGCCCGTCCTCCTCCTCCTCCAGGTGGATTTCATCCGCCCCCTCCGGGTGGATTCCATCCTCCACCTCCAGGACAAGGTCAACAACAGCCATTGAACCAAGGAATGTCAAACTTGAGTATTGGTTCTCAACAACAAATCAGGCCTGCGATGTTGTAAGTCAACAGTCTTGAAACAACATTTAATAATCGGAACTAT
>CAAAJI010000042.1:75219-98594 GCA_900642245.1 Fragilaria radians
CCTGCAGAGTACATGGTTCGTCCTCCACAAGAGCCAACTTACTTTTTCGTCATTGATGTTAGCGCCATGTCTGTACGAAGTGGGATGCTCAGTTCTGCGGCAAATGCCATTCGTCGGAGTCTGGATGATCTTCCAGGAGGTGGGCGTACCAAAATTGGATTCATCACATACGACTCCTCCGTACACTATTATAATCTTTCATCTGATTTGAAGGGACCTCAAATGATGGTAGTCTCTGATCTTAATGAGTTATTTGTGCCTTTGCCGGATAATCTGCTGGTCAACGCGAAAGAGTCCAGGCATGTCATCGAGGCATTTTTGGATAGCTTGCCTGATATGTTTTCTAAAAATCCAGTGGTTTCTGCTTCTTGTTTAGGGCCTGCTTTGAAGGCTGCCTTTACTGTGACTAAGCAAATCGGTGGAAAAATGTGCGTATTTCAATCTATCATGCCTAACTTGGGAGATGGCGCACTGCGCCCTAGGGAAAATCAAGCAATCATGGGAACCCCAAATGAAATTAAAGTTTTGAGACCCGATATTCCATGGTACAAAGACACTGCAATTGAATTCAGCCGTCAGCAAATTAGTGTCGACATGTTCTTATTTCCATATCAGTATATGGATGTATCGGCGTTGAGTGAGTTGCCCAAGTACACCTCTGGTGCCCTCTACTCATATGTTGGTTTTCATCCCGAAAAAGACGGTCCAAGATTTGAGAGTGAATTACACAAGAGACTAACTCAAACCACGGCATTTGAAGCTGTAATGCGAATTCGTTGCACTAAAGGAATGCGAATTACTAATTTTTATGGTAACTTTTTCATTCGCGGAACCGACCTTTTGGCTCTTCCGAATTGTACTTCCGATTCTGTTTTCGCTTTTGATCTGGTACACGATGAGCAGAATATGCCTAGCTCCGTTGTGACAATACAAGCTGCGTTATTGTATACAAGTAGTGATGGACAGAGACGAATCCGCGTGATGACTCAGGCGTTCCCTCTAACGAACTCAATGCCAGAATTTATTGCATCAGTCGATGCCGAGGCAACATGCTGTTTGATGTCAAAGCAAGCTTTAGACTTAAGTATGAAGACAACTATTGACAATGCCAGAATGAGATTACAGCAGACCTGTGTAGAAGTTATTCGTGCTTCTAAAGGTGGCCGAAGTGTATCCGGATACTCAGTTCCTCCGCCTGGTGCCCCTGGTGGAGGTGTCGCAGATGGTGGTGATGCAGATATTCCTGAAAATTTGGAACTTCTCCCCGTTTATACCTTGGCCATGATGAAGAATGTCGCTTTCCGAGGTGGGACGGATGTGCATCCGGATGAAAGAATCTGCGCTCAATTTGCGTTGAACAGTATGTGGGTTGATCAATGTCGAGATTATATCTATCCACGCATGTTTTCTATCCATGATATGAGCCGTGCAGTGGGTCTACCATTTGAAGGCAATCTTGATGACGACGATGTTCAAGTTGCGGGAAGGAAAAATATCCTCCTCCCACAGGTTGTGAATCTCACCTGTGAAAGACTAAGGCCTGACGGAATTTTCTTACTTGATAACGGAATGCAAATGAACCTTTGGATTGGGCATAGTGCGAACTCAAATACGTTGAATTCTTTACTTGGAATTTCTTCGCTGGATAATGTTGATGTGCATCAATTGACTGTTAACTTGAACGGCGATGATTTTGCTAATCGATTCGGATCTGTTGTCTTTGCGCTTCGTGAAATGGAGGGAGAACAGTTCCTAATAAGTCCGAAGATAGAAATTGTTCGAGAGGGAGATATTCACCTAGAAGCTCGTTTTTTCTGGAGCTTAATTGAAGATCGAGCCTCTTTCCAAGGAGGAACTTACAACTATGCGGAGTTCATGGATTTCATCAAAAACCCTCAGTCTGTTGGTGGTCCTCAATCCTCAAGCCTTAATCCAGTCAGGACTGGCGCACCACCCGCTAGAGGACCAGTATGTATTTCTTGTCTTTGACTTATCATTCCAAAATATTCTCTCACATTTTAATTCACTACCAGCCTCCTCCAGGACCTCCAGGACAACCACAAAATTATGGAAGCGCATCCAGCTTTCAGCAGGGCCAGGTACGTTTCTTCGTATAATGATTAATCTTTAATGATGTGAAATCCTGACCACGCATACCTCATCGCCACATCGTAGCCTCCTCCTGGGAACTATGGACCTCCTCCGCCTGGACAGCCAAATGTACCCCATAACCAGCATGGCCCCATCATCAACGGACCACCATCACAAGGGAATCAAACTTCAGGTTTCATGCCCCCTCCTCATTCCGCCCCTCCTGGAGTGCCCTCGTATGGTCAACCGCCACCTCCTGCCAACGTAGGAATACCTCCTACAAGTTCAAGTAGTTTCCAAGGTCCTCCACCTCCTCCAGTTGGTAACCGAGGCGGCCCTCCTTCACTACATGGTGGATATAATGTTCCTCCTCCATTCGGCAATCAAGGTGTTCCTCCCCAGAACAAGCCTGGAGAACATCCATCGCAAGCAAGCTATGGAGCTCCACCTCAGGGACAGCTTGGAATGCCTCCTACAGCGCCATCAGGCAACACACCTCCTTCACGCTTATCAGAAAATAATCAGGTAACTTCTCAAGGTCCACCAGGAAACATCAGGATGCCCCCGCCTCCTGGTCCTCCAGGAAGTTTCCAATCATCACTCCCTGGATCTGTAGGAAACCGTGGAGGACCTCAAATTCAAGGCGGACGACTTCCTCCTCCGCCTGGTGGAGGAACTCCTGGAGTGCCCCCTCCTCCTGGTCGTGCGCAAGGTGGCCTACCTCCTCCACCAAAAATGGGAGCTCCACGCCCTCCGCCTCCACCTCCCCAATACAGTTGATTCTCTTTATCATAGTCCAACTATACTTCAACTTAGGTAGTCGCTCTTCGCACGGACAGAATTACTTTATTTAATCGCCTTTAACCTATAAGCAAAAGTTCCTGTTGATCGACCATTTTGGTTCAAATTTTTTTTCATTGCAAATATGTCTACAAGCCAGGCAAGGATTCCAATCTGCCTGCTCACTTTCAAAAATCGTGTTTCATAAGCCTATGCCTAGGATTATCATTGTAATTGCAGATACGAAAATGCAAAGAAAAATTATATATTTATCTCATTTTCTGTGATGCAATACTTAAAGAGGAAATGTTAACCACATTCATTCAGATGGAGTGAGACTATTTGTTACGTATTCAATGCTACTTGCAATAAAAAGTTTTGAGAAAACGTTTGAGGCTTAGCTTTCGTTTTGAAATCAATTCTTGGAGCGATTATCTTCTTCCAAGTTGGCAATGTAATCAGAGGCCATAAATTCGAATAGAAAGCATTCTCTCAATTCATTGATCACTTAAATTAAACTCGGACTTGTTTTGAAGAAATGAGGACGGATATCGATCGGCTCCTTTGAGCTCTCGTTCTCATATATAATATCCATTGGCTGCCCATCTGCATCCAAGCTGAGTCTTCCGGCTTCAAGGATTGCAGTCCCTTGCATAGTTGTGTGAACAGTAGCCAAGGATCCATCGTTGAAATCCTCTGGTTTTGCAAGTCCAGCGTTAATTCCACGACATGCGTCAACGAAAACTTCAAAACTCTTAACCCCGTAACTATTCTGGCCTGAAAATTTGCCATTTGTAGGCGTATATTTCATGAAGAGGGGATTGACAGATGCAAATCCACCAGAATCCGAAGCAACAGTATATCCTCTGTGCGCCTGATCGATGCTGATTTCACCTTTGGTGCCCATGTATGAGAATCGCTGTTGTGAATGGACATCTGACTTTGGAGCGACCCACGAAGAAGTGTAGACTGCACAACCAAGAGTTCCGTCTTCAAAGTTCTGCCACTGGACTGTGAGCGTGATAGAATCTTCCGTTTTGATATCCATTGCCATTGCTACGCCTGTCGAACCAGTTGCTGTGACACGAATCGGTCTAGCAATACCCGCTAAAGTCCATTCAGAGAAATCCACATGGTGAGAGTTAAGATAGTAGGATATGTCACTGGATTTGCCTGCCCAAGCTTTGAATGTGTTCAGTTGAAACTTAGGTTGTGACATGTATCCGTAAAAGTATTGAAAGTTCCCAAGTGCACTTCTTGCTCGATCGCGTGCGTCAGCGTAGAAAGGATCAAGGCGCTTGTGAACTTCTACAGCTACGAGGACACCATTCTCTTCTGCCGCTTTTGATAATTCTTTGTGCTCATCTAAAGTTTTCACAATTGGTTTTGTTACCATGACATGCATGCCTTGCTTTATACAAGCTAAAGCAATATCAAAATGCGTATCATCCGGTGTAAATATTATTGCAACATCTCCTTTCTTAAATGTTGCTGCAGCATCAATGTAGACGTTTGCCTTGACCTCGTCATCATTGGGAAAGGTTTCGCAACTTAGATCCATATCGGCGTAAACATCCCCAATACATGTTTTCATATGATCGCGTATCCCAGGAAATTTTGTCCCCTATTGAAGCGAATTGTCAGTGCAGAAAAAACTATTGAAATTGGTGAAAGATTCTGGCTTACATTTACTCCACACATTGCCAACCTGTTTACTTTCGATCGCCGTCTAAGATCAAACATTGTGAGGGAAACAACTCCAGCTCCTTTATCACTAATAGCGGCAGTTCCTCCTACGTAACCAGTTGTGTATTCTCCAGTGCCAACCATGAGCACGTCGACAGTTTCATGGCTCATTCCGCAGTAATTCTAAACTTGGTTTTACCACACAAATATGTCACTATCCATCACCAAAATCTGAAGCTTTCCACGCACGTAATCAATGGTATTGAATACTGTACTGCCAAGTTTTCGCCAATATCTCAAATGTCCTTGATCATTTTGCTACATCCATTACCAGTTGATATGCTTGAGCATATCCTCTAACTTCTATTAAGTATTTAAGGTGCTATTCTAATTTATCTGTCCTCCAATATGAATAATTATAACCTGAATTCATGGGATCTGTTTCCTGACCAAAGTCTGAATGAAGAAAAAGGTGATAAAACAGCTATCCATTGCAATGTAGTTACTGGTAATGTTAACACTGCTGCCATTTTACCTTGGTACTGGCACCTAGGGCTTCATCTCGATGCAGGCTGCTAAGTGTGAGGAATCAGTCCGGGTCAGAAAAGTAAAGGGGTTGTTTCAAACTTGCAATATTCGAGTGGATCTAAAGTAAAGTTCTTCTCAGTGTTACAAGAGCACAATCAATATTCATGACTGTGTTGAGATATGTCAACTAGTGTAGACAATAACTTCGTCTTATTTTTCTAGCTGACATAGCAAATAAAAATGGAGATAGGATTTCGCAAACATCTTTACAATTGATAAAGCAGGAAAACTGCTAAAGATGATACAAGACTATCGAATCAAATCAATTTGTTGACGTTTAAAGGTGCCATTTGAAAGAAACTGACTAATCTTTGGTAGTTCTACAGAGACAAAGCAAAAGGAAAAATAGGGTAAAATTATCTAGTCCTAAGAAGCTTTAAAGAATATAGGAGCCTTTGCAAATTAGTATTTGTCTTGAAATGGATCCATTTATGCTATTTAGGAAGTTTAAGCAATTTTCCTTTGATCATCATCATGTATGTAAGACTAATAGTGACGAGACCTTGAGCTACTGCATCTGACTTTGTTTGAAGTGTCAAGAAGATACGCATAAGAAAGCCTTCCAGAATTAACCCTTGATACAACAATTCCAGGTAGGGCTCAAAAATCCTTTTGGTGCATAATTCATCACTTCTTTTTACCAGGATTATTTTGGGCTCCCGATAGGGTTGTTGTCACTCTGAAAGTATTGCTATCCTTTATTTTTTCTCATTTTTCATGCAGGTATGACGGTGTGCAAGGCATGTTATCACAATTCTCTACATTGACTGCTCAGGGACTGATATAAAACATCAAGATGACAAAGAAGTTATTTCAAAGGCTTTCCTATTCATTCTGCTCTCTAATGCTCGCTAGTAAGACAAACCAAAACATGGTGTTAGGTTCACAAGAGATTAAAGGGTCAACAAAAACTATGCATCCTTAAGTTGATATTTCTTTCAAATTACTCAATTCAAAACTCTACTCGTCAGGACATTCATCCTTTAAGACACCAGAGAGACCGGCATCTTTAGAAACTGGGTTGCCTGGATCCAATACGACTTGATGTAATCCATCTTATCTACTACAGAAAACTTGGTCTTGCCCACCTTTTTCCTTTTGAAAACAATCGAAAAAGGGATGTTTCCAAACAAAGAAAGAAACAAGGTGACGGAGATTTAAAATGACTGATTGTCATAATTATCTCAGCAATGAACACAGTTTGAAGTTTTAATCTATATCTATAATTCAATCTTATAATAAGAAAACGAGGTGGAGCAGAAAATGATTTAAAATTGAATTCATATATTTACCTTTCTAAATTGTTTCGTGTCTCTTTTAAATTATAAGTAATCCTTTCCGTTTACGAGAGTTCATGCTGGAAAGTCTTCTATGTCTCTTTACTGCCTCGGAAACTGCAACACAAAACCGCGTTGCTGAATGAAAAAGCAGCCCCTTACTGTGCCTTGGATCTCCAGCAAAACAGCTACGTTTATAAGGTAAATAATGAAGCCCGTCACACTAATCCTCCTTTTCGAATCTCCAGCCAAGTCTCTGTCATAAAGAAACGTCCAAATTCAAGTGTTACATACCAATACTTGGTCGAATTTTGAGGCAAGAATTCTTCGTGTCCAAAACAAACTTGATGACTCTCAACAACTCATGGTAATTCCCAATTGTTGCATCATCTAAACACTTTGACAATTCTTTCACAGCATTGCAAATATCAGGTCTTGAGTAAATTGTTACAAAAGAAGCATTCCAACTCCTTAATGATAATGAGTCTTCAATTCCAAGTCAATGGGATCCAAGTCCTTGTCAGGTAGGATAATTTAAACCTTGGAGTCCCAGGAGTCAAGTATGCTCTTTTCTCAAACTTCAACATGAAATTGGTCATAAAGACTAATGAATAACTGCGGTTGCAAGATCAGAATTTGTTTCAATTTTCAACTGATGAATTGAATCCATTCCTTTCCAACCAGCAATTAGGTTTAAGATCTTGCTTTGCTTACCAATGACGAGACAATCATCAACATAAATTCCAATAAAAATAATTTCTTCTTCATTCCACTTCAACAATATACACGTTAAGGGCACTTCTCCTTTATCTAAATTAAATTAATACTGGCAGTAAAAGTTATGATTCTTGCATATTCAGCCTAGACCCCAGACTTCCGCTCTCTTAAGTCATGAATTGTTCCCTGTTGCTCTAATCCCTCCATAAAAGGTATGAACCTTCCGTTTAACCTAAATATTACGTTGGCAAGTTCTTGGGCCAGAAAATTCGGACTCAATCTAATTCCCTATCAGTCGTCATTCATCATAAACCAACTTGTCTTTCCCAAACATCAATGCCAGCAATCTTTAAATTGGTCAGCAATGTGAATTTCTTGTTTGTCAATTCACTTTTGCCTTTAAGGAAATTTGCTCCAGCTACAATTAGTATAATCATCAACGATCAATGCCCAAAACTTTGATACTCCACAACTCAAGTTCTTAATGAAACTGATATCCAAGTATACATCTTCTCCAGTGATATGACTTCCGTCTTGCCATGCTATAAAAAGTTCTTCTCTCTAGCCTTTGCTGTGGCACAGCCTTCACAATTCTGGAAATCTCATATAAGTTACACACATGAATCTTGGCAGTCTTCTGTAATCTGTCTGATCCACAATATCTCAACACATTATGAAATTCGGTTGCATTGATGTTCTTTCCTCTAATTTGACCGCTTACGTTAGAGATGTTCTAGCAAGACTCTCAACTGCTGCTATGATAATCCTTGAATCAAAATCAAAGTTCTTTGCAGAACGGATTGAATATCTATATCTTTAGGTTATTGGATCACCATAAAGGATATCCAAACAGTAAACAATAAATTTGAAGCCATCCTTAAGATTAAGGCTCCAAGAACTAGAAAACATCTAAGCCAATTTATTCGTATAGTAAACTACCATTGCAACATGTGGCTTTGTTGGAGTGAACTTCTAGCTCCATTGACTAGCCTTGCATCAAGCAAAGTCAAGATTAAATGGCTTCCAACCCATCAACATGCTTATGAATAAATCAAACAAGTCATTGAATCTGAAGAATTTTTGTATTACCCAGATTTTAGCAAACCATTTCATATTTATACCGATGCATCTTTTCAACATCTGGGTGAAATTATTCTGCAGTATAAAATGCCCATATTCTTTAATTTGCAAAAACTTAAGCACAGTCCTAAGACAATATAAACTATTTACTATTGAAAACTGCAAATTATACAAACATATATTGCTGGGTTATCCAATTATAGTCCTTTCCAACCATAAGAATAATACCTTCAATTGATGAAAAGCGTCAGACTGTGTTAAACGCTGTCTTTTGTTTCTTGAAGAATACGGAGTCACATTTGAATACCTCCCAAGAAAGAAAAGTGTTGTAGTGGATACCTAATAAATCAAGAAGGGGAAGCATTAACACTTCTCTCTGAATCAGAGCACAGTAACATCAAATTCCCAATGCATACTGCCTTGATATTCAAAGAGCAGATAAGAGTCAAAGGGCAGAAAGAAAAAGGTTATCTCACCTTTACTACCCGATGCAACACATTGAATGGTATCTCCTTTGCTACAAAGATAAAGTACATATCCCTCAATTATTAAAACAACAGTACTGTCCTTATATCATGAATGCTGAATTCAAATTCATCAACGACAGACTTGCACGGAAAAGACCATCAAGAAAACCATGCAGTGGCCAGGTCTCACACACGATGTTGACCGCTTATATTCCATTTGTCTCGTTTGACAGTTGAGTAAAAGGGAACGCAAAAACTATTTATAATTGCCTCCTAAAAAGCCGAATCTTTCCCCTAGGTCATGGTTTATGTGGATCTTGTAGGTCCATTTACCATACAGACTCCATTCAAAATACACTCTCTACTTGCACTCGATGATAGATCGGATCACAAGATGGTTTGAGATTGTTGACACTACAGTTACGTAGGTTACTTCCATCCAGGATTTGTTTCACAACACCTGGTTGGGACATTATCGATATCCTCAATTTATTGTCTGTAACAATGGGGCCAAATTCAACCGTGAGTTCAAACAAATGTTTGAAAAATGTGGCATTAAGGCTGAACCAACAACAAGTCAAAATTGACAAGAAAATGCAATGATAAGCAAAAAGTCCAATAAAAAAGAAAAGAAAAGTTGTTTTCCTTATGAATCTAAGGTGGCAGATCAAAAGTTATTGGTAACACCTGGAATTCTATGGAAACTATCAGCACCTCACAAGAGGCCATATCCAGTAAGCGTAGATAAATAAGAACGGAATTGTTTAAATTTCAAAAATGGATTGTATCGGAGAGGGCTAATATCTGCCAAATATCTCCCTTTGAATAAAGCCCCAGGTTAAGTATGATCTTGGGTAAATGACATATCTTGATGTATGAATCAAGAAGAGAATACCTAGCATTACAGGCTATGAGCAATAAACAGTCTAAAATTATTATATAATTTTTATTGTGTCTAGCCATCACTCAACATAGAGCAAACTGTTGAAAAGGTTTTTGGTGAAATATACTTTTTACTAGGTTTTTGATGACTCTGGAAAAGTATGCTGATGATGCAACATGCTTTAGGTATAACTCCAGCATGCCACCTTCATGCGACAGTGATTAAGGATTATAAGCGTATATATCATATTTCTATAGTGCAGAAAATTGAAAGGATTAGACACGTTCTTTGTCGTTAACTAATGTATTACTCCACGAATAGGCACAGCTCTCTTTCTTCAGAAGATTCAGATCATTGCCGAAGCTTAAAGTGCTTTCTAGGCTAAAATGACCCTGGAATAATTAGTAACTTAGGCTCGTAACTTCAGGAGCCTGGTGACTTACGATCTAAGATTTAAGTTTTTCTATGAATCAACAATTCGTTTTGCAATGGCATATGTTGACTCTCCAAGAATAAAGATTGTTTCTTTTTCTTTGATCTTTTACCACTTTTTTGTAATGACGTTTGGCAACAAAATAAAAGCCAATAAAGGATCGATGTTCACATGAACGAAAGCATAGCGGAAAATACAAAACAAAAAAGTAATTTAAATTTACATCATTGGTGATTCTTCTCTATACCAAAGGACATGCTGGGAGTTTTCACCCATTGAAATCTTTGATGCGATGGAAGATAGCAAGACGCCAAAATAGTTTGAATGAAAGCCTGCTATTTGATTAAAGACTGATTAACAACTATATCATACTTGATCTTGCAAATGCAATGATTTTATCCAATGGATTTTTACCATACTTGTATACATCTACAATTGCTGATGATCCAAGATAGAGAGTTGATAGCTGCAGCAGAACTCCAAATGAATGGAAATGAATTCAACTTTGCTTACTACAACAATTTTAGAAGTTTCTTTTAATCTCAATTTCGACTTTTGAAGGCAATATTGGAAATCGCATCTCTTATTAGCAGTCATTGATAGGGAGTTGCAGGTAATGTGGTGAAATTCGTCCTTCATATAACCCAGGCTGATTGATTGAAATCTAACATGCTCTAGCCACTAGTTATTGATACATTGATACCCTACTCAAAATGTAATAGTAGTCTAGTAGTACTCGAGTGCGACAGTAGCATTTTTCAACTCGTCATCAAGCCATTGGATTAGACCGCCGCTACGATTTCTCACCTTTGTGCCCTCAAGCTGGAAAATCAGGCTTGTTGAATTCTTGATCATTGGTACAAACCAGGAAGTTGTTGTTGTAAACAGGTGAATCAAAGCAGAACATAAGAACCTAGAGTATCCGTGTTTGATTGACGACTCTTGAGGCTAGGTTGCTACTCGTTGATAACTTCAGGATCACAGCGGTGAGTCGAAATATTTAGCTTTATGTCTTTTTCCATTTATTAAGGTCCAAGCTCATATCTGGTATGGCTCTACATTGTATTGCTACGTTTCTTCGTGTGTTTTGAAGCATTTAGTTCACCTGCTTTCTACAACGTCTGATTGTATCTGCCTTGATTCCTGAACATATCACCTTTTCGTCTTATCGATAGGCTTAGACGAATTTTATATCATGGGTTGTGGTTCGTCGTCTGAAGGAGGCGCAGGCTCCCCAGCTTCGGCACCCTCTCCAGCGGGGGCGGCACATGAACCTACTCCTCGGCGATCGGTCGCCGATGACCCCGCTGAGGCGGCTAAGTCTGGAGGTATCGATCGTGATCTGGATCGAGCTCGTCAGCAAGAAGAAGGAAAAGTTAAGCTTTTACTTTTGGGGGCAGGAGAATCTGGGAAATCCACAATTTTTAAACAGATGCGAATTCTTCACGGTTCTCCACGTTCTGATGATGACCTTCGAATGTACGGAGTGGTGATTCGATCCAATATAATCGTTGCGATCAGGAAGCTCTGTTCACATTTGCGCTCTTTAGGTTTGGAAGAAGCTCTAGCAGGAGAGCCCATCAATGAAGATTTTGGTATTAATATGACTCCAAAGGAAGCTTATGATGAGCTTATTTCTCATCTCGTAGACAATACTGCGCCTGGATTGGAAGAAAGTCTGCAAAATGGTGAACATAATTCAAATCCTCGTGATTGGGTTGGCCAGAGTCCTCGTGCTGGATTGGCAGCGAACAATGACGCAAAGCAATTTTTGCAACATGTCAACGCAATTCGTATATTGTGGAATGTAAGTTTATATCAGGTATGAGCTGTCTCAAGCTTTATTGTTCCTAAAATATTTTCCTGAAATAAAGTCAAAGGCAATGAAAGAAGTATGGTCCAAAAGAGCTGCGGTGAACGTGATTGACGGTCACAAAGAATACCTGCAAGATGTTATGCGTATCGCTTCTCCATCATTTAAGCCCACAACTCAAGATATTCTCCTTGCGCGTATGCGTACCACACAGGTTGTCATGGAGCGATATCGTATTGATGGCATTGATTTTGAGATGTATGACGTCGGTGGTCAACGTTCAGAGCGTCGTAAATGGATCGATTGTTTTGATCACGTGGATGCTGTCATATTTGTAGCAGCTCTTTCAGAATACGACCAATCTCTTGCTGAAGCGAAACGAACAAATCGAATGGTGGAAGCCTTAGAGCTATTCCGGTCTGTATGCAACAATCGCGCGTTTGCAAATACCTCAATCATGCTTTTCTTGAATAAAAAGGATATCTTTGCTGAGAAAGTACTTTATAGTGACATTGCAGCCCAGAGACCTTTTTACGATTATGCCGGTCCATCAAAAGATTTCGACCACGGAGTTCTGTATTTCATCCAGAAATTTAAGGACTGTCTGATCGACGATGAGTTCAATGATTCTTTCATTCATGTCACTTGTGCAACTGATACAAATAACAGTAAGTGAGCGAAATCGAAGAGTTATCATGTTTCATGAAACGACTCAGACTTGTTTAATTCTTCACCATAGTGGAATTTGTTCTGGATTCAACGCGAACAATAATTATGACGGATAACCTGCGGCGATCAGGTTTCTTAGGTTCAGATTAGTGTCGATCATTGGCGAAAACAGAAAATGAGCCTTGGAAACGTACGCGTGATTGATTCTTTATACTTGGGTTATTATAATGCGAGTAGAAAGACATTACTTCATGATAGCATGTAGTTTGACAGCCAGAATCATTGTCAATGTTCTCCGATTATTTGAGTCCTGGCCATGTAACCAAATTAAAAATTAAGTTTATTTTGCCTTACTGGCTTGCTAGATAATGATTTTTTCAAAAACTCTACAGGCCATAAGAAACGGAACATGTGGTAAATTATCTTTACTTGTTTTTCCAATTTTAGGAGAGATACCAACTTTACTTTCTACAAATACGCTCCTAGCACGTGCGACCTATGGATAGCAAATATTTGTTGTGGAAATCGGTTGAGCGAAATGATCAAATGATGAGAAGATTTATACCTAGTGTCCCTTCAGAATGCAATTCAATTACATTTAGGAATGTACGATTTTTTCCATTACTTCAAAACTGAATAAAAGATAAATGGCTTCGCTGATTCTGTACCGGGAATGCGTCATTTTTAGTCACTTGTTTCACAGTTCTGCAAGGATGAAGAGCAAAGCCGTCAGGAATTAGGGATTTCGTGCTGCGAAAGCTCTTGAATCCGAAGGCTCCCAAGATCATTGATTTCGATGAGCTGGGATCCACATAGTTAGCAAAGCTGTATTCAATATTGGCAAAGACTTTGGGAGCAAGGGATGTTCTGCCATAATGTAGCTATAGGTGTCATGACATAGGTTAAAGAACAAATTTAAACCTACCTCAGCTCCTTCCTTAATGATATCAGTTTACAGATAATCAGTTCTTGATTCATGTTCTGAAAAATCTCATCATTGAATATGAGCAATAGATGCCCTATTGTAGCGAGGATTTGGAAAGAAAGCAAAAATCTTTCGAAGTCAACGAAATGTATAAACAATCAGTAAATTAAGTTGCTAGCTAATACCACGTCTGATGATAATTGGGACAAAGAAATTGTAGAAGTTGAAGCCCTCTTGACATCCCAGTTCAAAGGAAATGTCCTACTTTTGGAACATTTGCTACAAAGCTGTGCAAAGCAAGCTCAGAAAGTTGATGGTAAGTGAAAGACCACAGAAGCGATAAGGACTTGGAGATTTGATAGTAAACAGAATGTTGGTAAGTTATACTTTAAGATGCAATTTTTGTCCCTAATCTAATCTCTCTAAAATTATCTAATGTATAATAATACCCCTTTGCTTATCTTCTTTGAAATTCTTCTCTTTAGGGGAAAGGTACTGCTTAGGGTTTGTAAATTCCCTTTTGCTGATTGTTAATGCCAGTAAGTGCCCTTGGATCATCTAGCTGTACCTATTCAATTAGATTACTTTTAGAGTTTCCGTAATCCTCATCATTTTTCTGCTTTTAATTAAAACCCTTGTCTCCCTTTCCTTGTTCAGTTCTCTCTGTGGAGCTGATATTCTTTCGCTTGTGTATTTTCACTGTACTGGGTTTTTGTATCACAATGACAAACATTTTTAACGGTGTTCGCTCAGGTTTCGCCAGACAGAACGCTAACGACTGTTGCATTGTCCTTCTATACGTTCTAGAATTTCACAGTACGGTTATCGTTCTTGAAAGTTGTAAATTCCGCCATGACAACCTTCGTCCCTACATCGCTTCCTGGTGATATGACAACCTTTAATATTCATCACGGTTTCGCAGAATCTCTTGTCCGTGGAATGAGAAACTCTTTCCTTGCAGATTCCGATTATCATCATTTGACTCAATGTGAATCTTTAGAAGACGTTAAGTTGAATTTGACAGAGAGTGATTACTCTGAGGCTTTGGCGGATATGGGATCAATTTCACCAAATGAGTTACAAAAGCAAGCTATTGGAAAGGTATGATAGATGTCATGCAATGTTGATTGCTTGGTTTTTAATCTCTACTATTTGGTTCTTTAATGTTCGAAGTTTTCCAGCTACTTTCAATTCCTCCACCTCAAATATTTATCCCAGACTTGTTTTTATTGATCTTACACCTTGCGTTACATAATAATACAGCTCGTCTGTGAATTTCAGTATTTAAGGTCTCAAAGTGTACAACCTCTCTCTCAATTCTTGGATTTCATTACTTACGAGTATATGATTGAGAATGTAATGCTTTTAATCAAAGGAACTCTTTCTGGTCGTGACATCAACGAGCTTCTTGAACAGTGCCACCCACTTGGAATGTTCAAGGAATCGACTATGCGAAGCATTCCCACTTTCGAGAACTCCGCAAGAGGGTACAACGATTTGTATCAGACAGTTCTTGTTGACACTCCGGTCGGCAAGTACTTCGCTCAATTTTTATTGGAAGCCTCTGGAGTTCGTGACACTCGTCAGGTCTTGCAAGAAGTAGAGATTGAAATCATCAAGTCTTCCCTCATTAAATTTTGGATTGAGGACTTCTACCAATTTGTCATGAAGTTGGGTGGTGAAACTTCCAAGATCATGGGAGAGATTCTTCGTGTTCGTGCAGATACCAACGCAATAAATATTACGCTCAACTCTTTTGGAACTCCTCTCAATGAGCCAGGAATGCGTACATTAGACAGGAAGCGTCTTTACCCCGCTGTTGGACACCTTTATCCATGTGGAACTTCTATGTTAACTGATGTGTCTGACGAGGACGAGCTTGGAAAAGTGTTGGAGCTTTTCCCACAATACACTACAATCTGGAATATTCACTCTGCTGGTGGTGGTGAAAAGAGTATTGATGATGCTTTCTATGAACGTGATGTCCAGATGTTGGAATTAGCTTTCGAAGGTCAGTTTCACTTCGCGGTCTTTTATGCTTATGTAAAGCTTAAGGAACAAGAAATCCGAAACATGGTTTGGATCACAGAATGTATCCTACAATCGCAGAAAGATGAAATCAATAAGTTCGTCCCTGTCTTCAGTCAGCATGCGCCTTGGAGGATGTCAAAACGCCGATAATTTGTCAACCAGTAGCTTCGTTTGCGGTAGTGATGAGACGATGATAAAAGTATAAGAGATAACTAGTCTTACATTTTTTACTTTAATTGGACAGGTATCCCTAAAAATTACGTTCAACGTAGGAGTTTAATAACATATGGTCATTAAATGCTTAGTTTGGGAAGTTAGGTGCATTTTGGATGCAACTGTCATTTTCAGAAAAAGGTGCAGATTTGGAAATTAATTTCTACCTGTAAGACAGTACTAGCTTCTACATTTGAATAATTGTCTGTCACATTGCATTAGTTTGGAGGCGGGTGAAACACTAATTATAAAGAGATCAAAGCTCTCGGAGGTAGTGCTATCAAGTTGAAAGCCAATTATAAGCAAACATAAAAATTCGTATTGATCGAAAATAGCTATACGTGTTATCATGTCGATGAAATTAAGAGATTTGATCCGCAAGGTCCGAGCTTGCAAAACGGCATCGGAGGAGCGTGCGGTCATTGCCAAGGAATCAGCCATGATCCGTACCGCAATTCGTGAGGAACAAGAGCATTACCGTCATCGTAATGTTGCCAAACTACTCTTTATGCACATGCTTGGTGAGTTATTGATTACCTAGCATTGTAAAAACTCAATAATGGACATGGAATTTCGTCTTGTCGGATAGCAACGAATCACATCAATATCTAACATGGTGCATTTTTGTTTTCACTCCTTCACTATATGGTAATACAGGCTACCCAACGCACTTTGGCCAACTTGAGTGCATGAAGCTTACAGCGTCTCCTCATTTCCCTGAAAAGCGCATTGGATATTTGGGCATGATGCTTTTGCTTACTGAAGATACAGATGTTCTCATGCTTTCTACCAACTCTCTCAAAAACGATCTCAATTCGGAGAATAGATTTGTTTCTGGTTTAGCTCTTTGCGCTATTGGAAATCTTGCAACTTCCGACATGTCTCGTGATTTAGCCCCAGAAGTTGATAAACATTTGAAATCCAATAATCCTTACTTACGAAAGAAAGCATGTCTTGCGATGTCTCGCTGTCTCTCGAGGTGTCCTGAGATGATTGAAGATTTCGTTGATCGCGTGTCTCTTCTCCTTAAGGACAAAAGTCATGGTGTTTTAATAACTGTGGTTCAGCTGATGACTCAGATTTTACTCATCGACAATCAAACGGCTGCAGAAGAAGGATACGAGGATTTATCTCAAACTCCATGTCGAAAAGCCTTTTTGCAGTTAGTTCCAGTACTAGTGAAGCTTCTCCGAAATTTATTGAGCCAGGGTTATTCTCCTGATCACGATGTTGGTGGAATCTCCGACCCTTTTTTGCAAGTTCAGCTCCTTACTGTTTTACGACTGCTTGGAACTGGTAATCTAGAAGCATCGGAAGAAATGAATGATGTTCTTGCTCAAGTTGCGACTAACACGGAGACTACTAAGAACGCCGGAAATGCTATATTATATGAGTGTGTTCAGACAATTATGGCAGTTGAAAGTGATGATTCGTTGCGAATTCTTGCCGTTAACATTCTTGGCAGGTTCCTTCTCAATCGTGACAACAACATTCGGTATGTTGCTTTGAATACCTTAGCCAAGTGTATTGTCGAGCAGAATAATAGGGGAGACGGTGCTGTTGAAACTGCCAATAGTGCTGCGACAGCGCTTCAGCGTCATCGCACCACTGTAGTGGATTGCCTGAAGGATCCTGATGTTAGTATCCGACAGCGCGCACTTGAGCTTATCTATCACCTTGTGAACGACGAGAATGTGGAAGACCTTACTGCGGAGCTTTTAAATTATCTTGTTCTTTGTCCGCGTGAGCACAAGTCTGACATATGCGATCGAATTCTTCGTGTAGTTGACCGATTTAGTCCTGATGATAGGTGGAGAATTGACACCTTGATCACCATGCTCACTATATCAGGAAAGGAGACTAGTCGCGATGTACGAAGTGCAACGATCGCTTACATCTCACGGGCCCCCCAAGACATTCAGACATATGCTACTCACAAGCTCATCAAGGCCATCCGCGATGATGATGGTAATCAAAGTGGTCTGTTAATTGTTGGTATCTGGTGCATTGGCGAATATGGAGATTTTGTTCTCCAGCCCTACACTTACATTCCGCCGTCTAGTTCAGGTGCCATGAATGAAGTGGCTGATGCCGTTAATGGTACCTCACCTTCTACTATCTCGTACTTAGGTCTTGATCCGTCATCGGTGGTAAAACTTGTTGAACAGGTAATAACACGAAATTCTTGTCCATTAGAGATCAAGGAGCGGTGCTTGACTTGTCTTGCCAAGCTTAGCGACCGATATGCTAATGATAGTGACACAGCTGCGCTGCAAAAAATTGAGGAAATACTTCGCAACAACAAAAGATCTCATACTTTGGAAATACAACTTAGGGCTTGTGAATACGATGCTCTTCTCATGGCTTCCAAAGGTATTTTACCAACCACAACAAAAACAGGGGAAGAGCTATTTGATGCTGCTGAAAATAGCACTGTCAGTCCAACTGTCATGAGTGCTGCAAAGGATGCACTGGCTCGAATGCCCGTAGTTGATATCAGTGTGCTTCAGAAGAAAAAGCAAGCATCAGATAGTTTTTACGATGATGCTGGAAACGGAGCTTCCACAAAACCCTCGATTATACCTGATCAGAAGATTAGTGGTGATCTTCTGGACTTAGCAGACATATTTGGAAGCGGCGATTCCGCCCCTGTTCCTTCACAAAGCGGGGCAGCAATTGTACCTTCCAATGACCTGGACCTTCTTTCCGATATTTTTTCTGCCCCACCAGTGTCTGTCCCGACATTGCCATCAGGCGGAGGATTTGATCCGTTCTCGGGAATGGCAACACCGGTTCAACCAAGTGCAATTCAAATCAATCCTTTGGATCTCTTTGGAGCTCCACCTGTTCAATCATTGCCTCCATCAGGGACGAGTGACTTCTTCGGAACAAGCTCTACAGTCCCTTTGGGAACTCCAGCTGCTGTTATGACATCCCCATTAGTGCCCAGCACATTTTCTGTGCCCACGCCTCTGTCTCTAGCTCCAACTGTTCAATCCTCACCTGCAGAATCTGTGAGAGTTCATGCTTTTTCTCATCAAGGACTGAGCGTGGAGTTTGAATGTATGAAACCTGACACATGGAACAAGCAGAAGTCCACTCTTGTTGCAACGTTTTTAAATGCAACCGATGCCCCAATCTATGGATTAAGTATGCAGTGTGCTGTACCAAAGTATGTCACAATGGACATGCAACCTCCTACCTCGACTACTGTGCCACAATCCGGAGGCAATGCCAAGCCTGTAACACAAACTATTACAGTGAACAATAGCATGCTGGGAACCAAGAACCTTATGTTGAAGCTCAAGGTTGGATTTACATCGAAAGGAAACAAGATTGAGCATTTGGTTACTGCCTCAGGTTTTCCTCCTGGATTATATTGAGCGTTTCAGAATTAAAAAAAATGATGGCAAACTAAGTTAAAGTGTAAATATAAACACTACTTGATTTACTAAATCTTTCTTTTAGCGCGGACAATATACATCGGGTCAGTTCGACCTGGATTAGGAGAGGTGTCGTCACACCTGGGAGGTTCGAAAAGCCCGCTGTAATGAAAGAATGAACCTACAATAAAAATATGTTCTAGATCATTGGTCTGTAGCCAAATCTGGAAAGCTTTTGTTGGAAAACAGCGATTGCTCATCGATAAAAGACACTCACCACCAGGTCGCAAAACGCGACCAATTTCAGCAAATATAGCCCTCGGCTTGTTGAGGTAGTCAATGCTTACAACACACGTTATCTTATCGAAGGAGGCATCTTGATATGGAAACGTAGGATCCTCATTTAAATCCTTCACATCATAGGAAGTCAATTGCACGTTTTGACTAAGCTCATATTCGTTCATTCCGAGTCCTACCACATTACCTCCTTTCCATTCCTTTGGAAAATGGCTCACCCAAGAGGAACAAATATCCAAAACATCTTCTCCATCCTTGAGATTCTTAGCATAGTAATTAGTTAGTGCGTTCACTGCGGCATCATCAATGTGATAGCAAAGTCGAGGTGCATCGTAAAACATTTTATCACTGGATTCATCCATCCTGCGAAAATCTGCCTCGGAATACGGCCACTCGGAGGGCCACTTTGGATTCTCTAAAACCCTTTCGGCCATAGTTGAGAAGAGGCCATTCAATGGCGGTGGCCACGGAACAGGGTATGTAAATCCTGAAATGCGACTGGTGAAGAAGCCAGTCACAAAAATGGGTAAAGACCCGAAGGTAATGACAAGGATGTCGAAAATCTTCATGATTTTAACGGAGATTTTTATGTCAGGGTAAACACGTACTTCTGCTTTCTGGATAATGTTAAAATGTTAACTGCGGGCTCACTACAGGCACTGGAGTAGTTAAACAAATTTACTGTACATTTTCCCTCATTTTGCCGCAAGGAGTAACTGTTAGACTCGATGGAAAACTTTTGTTTTCAGTTTACCCAGAGAAATCTCTCGCTTAAATGAGACCTAGGTGTGTATCCTGGTAAAGTGTGCACCGATAGTTCTAAAAATCCGAGTTAAAACTTTTAATTATGAAATTTGTTTTAGTTGAAGAGTCATAAGCTTCTTTGAATGTAGAATCTTGTCTTCAGTCACCGAGTAATAAACTGCCATTCCTATGGGCATAATTTCATAACTTGCTACTAGCTCAGAGTGAATTCCATACGTTGAGCCCAAAAGTAGAAAAATCAAAGTGAGGGGCTGTTATTTTGTCAAACGTAGCAGCTGATGTTATGACCTCATTGAGTGCCCAATGTCTTCTAAACTGTTGCTGTCATTCAAATATGATTTGTTATCAACCTGACCCAGTATGTCATTTGCATCATCCATAGTAGCATCCAGCAAATCTTTTGAATTAGAATCATCTTTGACACCTTCAACCCTGTTTTCAACTAATGAATTCAAAGATATTGGATGAATGCATCCGCCCTCCTGGGACAATCTTCTATGGAAGTAGGGATTTCCTATCTTGTTAAATGTCATTACCAGCATGAAAACCTACATTTGAGTGAATAGTATGAAGAGAAATGTCAAGGCACAAAAAAGCTGAAGAACGCCATGTGTTGTAATGCAAACGTCCTGCTGGACCAGACCTTATTGCACATTCCCTATGTATTGCGAACAAGATTCAAAATTGAAGTTGCTCACTTGGCAAGAGATTTCTGTGCCAAATAGTTTCACTTAACTCTTGATCTATTGGTAATTTGGCTTTTTCATTGTGTCATCTGGCTTTGCTTTGTTACTCTGTTTTTCTCTCCAAAAGTTATAATCTTTTCACTTCTTGAATAACAAGCAACATATGTCTATCTGCCTTAATCAGCATGGACATTCCATGCAACTATTTGCCTTAATTGCTATGGACATCTAACATGCAACTATTTGCCTTAATTACCATAGACATCTAACATGCAACTATTTGCCTTAATTACCATGGACATATCATGCAGCTTGATGCTGTGGGGAAAAAAGCATTACTCACAAACTATGTTGATTAACTTATGAAAATGTTAATAGGGTTTGAACTCTGAGAAAGGAGATATTATTTGTTTACAGCAGTAAATCAGCATTAGAGAGAGTAATGCAATAACCTTACTTTTGACACAAGATTAAAGGCACAATTTTTTAAGACATACGCCTTTCCTTGAATTGTCTTTGGCACGCTGTTGTAAGCGTACATGCCTACATGATAACAATTTTAGTACGAGGAAATAAACGACTTCTTCTCAATGACAAACTACCAGCATCAACTCATGATGATGCCATTGATGATAGTTCTAGGGATTTAGAATTGACTGATGCTTTAGATTCACCAATAAGACCACGTTTACCTTGTGACATGGTCATGACTACACGTCGGTACATATCGTCATCATCATCTCCAACAATTGGACGGTATGTGCCTAATTGCGATTCACCTAAATCACAATCAGCATCAGATTGTCCAACAATACGTCCCGTTCTAACGCGAGCATCGAATTCAAGCCCTACTTTGTAGCAAACTAGCCACAAGCCGATTGAAGAAATAATGCTTGGCCACCGGCCCCAAACAAGTGATTTTGACACCGATCCAGCTGCTGTATTGAGAGTGCTTCCGAGTGCTTTGGCCACACGCTCTCCGACAACATCAATCCAAACCTTTGCCTTAAATTTAATCGCATTTGAAGTGGGCATGTATAGTAGTTCTTTGGCTGGATCGTGCATCGAATATGTCATAGCCTTTAGTAGAGACATCACGATGAAGAGAACAGTCAGATTTCCAGGTATTGCTGTGTAGGTCACGAAAATAGCGCAAATGAGGAATGTAGGAAAGATGAGGAGGGTCAAGCGTAATCTCAATTTTTTAATCAAGAATGGAAAGAGTACAATAGACATGAATAGCGACAACAAGTTTGTGAGCTGTCCAAAATGTCCGAGGAACTGAGAAAAGGAAATCTCGCCTGAACCCTGGAAATGGCTAAATCCTAACAGTTTCATTTGGTAATCGAGGCATGTCAAAGAAATTTCGTACAAACAGGATACTCCAAGAATGAGAAGCACATAATTATTCCGGAGAATGAGGTTTATACCAGACCAGGGATTAGGAGATTGCGTTTCTTCATTTTCGATATCACTATCCGTGATAGATTCAGCTGCAAACCTTCTATCATATGTTGTCATTACAATTATTGTAAGCAATATGACCATGCAAACTACAACCAATAGGGTATCCTTTGACCAGTGCTGATTTGTCACCATACTACTTCCACCAATGGCTCCAACTTGTGCGCTAGCAATAATTAGTCCGTAATATCGCTCAGCTTCGTGCAGTGATAAATTCGAATTGACGTAGGACCAAAATGTTGCCACAGTTAGTGAACCGAAGGATTCAATCATGGCAAAGGTGAAATAAGCGAAAATATGCCACAAGGATCGAGTTGCATTTGATATTGACCGTGAATCTCCATCTTCATTCATTGTCCATTGAGAGTTGTGCTGTACAATGTACGCAATGAGCAAAAAAATAAGACTGTAAGATACTCCCATATTGAGGAAAAGTGTCGTAGTAACGGAATCGGCAGAACGTTTTTCAGAAGGCTTTATAGAGTCGTCGATGGCCATACGAGTCCATCGTCCACCACCACTAAGTACCCAATCTTCATTTTGTTCCTTAGGCGTCTGGATTCTAGAATGAGAAAAGAATTCCAGCAAGCATACTAATATAAGATTCATAACAACAGAGCACAATTTGGCTGTTGGTTGGTGCTTCTCCATATCACCATCAATCAATAATAGAGCGAAGATGGGTTCCTTGAGAGAATCTAATATCCAAAAGGCAAATAAAATCAAGAAAAGTCCAAATCCAAGCCAGTATGGACGTATCCATGCATCAGACCTAATAAAAGATTCATCATCGTCGCAAATCATGGGGTTTGGATTCCTCAAAAGCAATGCCATTGTTTCCACGTCGTCATAGCTGTTGTCTGTGTCATCCACAATCTCAATGATATTATCCATTTTAATTCCCTTTTACTGTATTTGAGGTTGCTTTCCAAACTTCTTGCTTCGAGGAATATAAACAGTTTTTCAAAGCATAGAAGGAAGTGGTGAAAGTTTCAGGTGAGGAAGGGTCCAATGACGAAACATTCCAAGAATGGAAAATAAAACAAGGTTTTTACTAACACTTACTTGTTAGGAAAACGAGTAACGATTCTAACTGACAAATTTTACGACAAGAACAATAGTTGACC
>CAAAJI010000042.1:105611-116064 GCA_900642245.1 Fragilaria radians
GGGGTTGGAGAAGGAGTGCTTAGGGGTCTTGACGTAGTCTGTGTACGTCCTGTAGTCAATACAACAGCCGTAATGACAGCAGACACTATTACCAGAAAGATAACACCCACAATTATTTTGTCTCTATTTTCTACGGCTCCCCACCTTCCCGTCGATTCCATGTCTTGAAAAAGTTTGTTCTTTTCGCGTGGTGGACGAGGACGAGACTTCTTGTCATTCGAATCTTGCTCCTTATCCTTCAGTTCAGTGTCACGCATAATTGCATCATCCTGTGTGTCTCTACTTCCATCCATATCGCTATATTCTTCTTTGAACACCTCTTTCATTTGATCGCTTTCCGCAACAAATTTAGTCGTAGAACCAGAGTAACCAAATGTACCTTAATTTGCAGTAATCTTGTTACGTTTACAAAGTTTCTACCATAAAAATATTTTGGGGGAATTTACAAAACTATAGTACCATTTTTCAAAGTGTATACCTGAGCCATTTTTTAAAAGCGAATGACACTTGTGTAATTGCAAACGTTTTGTACAATGGCCGAAGCTAGAGACGCTATCAGCCTTTGCTTGAAGAAAACCAATACACTTTACGCAGTGAACCCATGTTAATTTCCAGGACATGCGAACTAGGATGTCTTGTTCATCTCTAGTTTATAACATGTTTTATAACGAATTGGTTGGAGATTCTTTCAGGTCTGAAGAAATTGCATTGAGTATTCAAATGAAAATTTCAATGTTCTCTGAATAACAGAAGGATTGGGTTAGTTGGTCAAGAACCTTCATTACAGCAGCCAAATTTAAGAGGATATAAAGAAAATCTTACCGGGAAAAAGACTGCTCCCACTAAGTATGCACAAGATTATGAAGAGTGGTTGATCAAAATGATACATCATACGTAAAAATTAATACTAAGTTGTCCAAGACATTTTAACAAAACAATTGAACCCAAGACATGGTTAATCCCATCAAAACTAATAATGAATTTACCAATTATTTCTCAAAGGATCGCATGACAGATCCCAACATATGGATTACAAATTTGGAAGTTTTCAAGAGAAGCCTTGAAACAATGGGTTACAAAATGAGAAATATGGACTTGATACACATCCTCCTAAATTTACCTGATGAATATGATAACCTCTTAGAACTGCTTAAATATAAACTTGAAGAAGAATTGTAAGACACCAAAAAGTTAAAATTCAAACTACGAGCGAAGTAGGAAAGAACCGTGAAAAAAGAAACCAACATGTTTTACAGCAAGATCAATGTAAACTCTTGCTAACATCTAGGTCATACGAACTACGACGTGTTGTTTATCTATAGTTTCTAACAATAGCGAAGCTCACAATCTTACTCTCAAAAGATAAGTTTGAATTTACTGTGTTCAAGATTGACATTCCTCACTCCCGTCAATCTCAAGAGATACCAGTGTCTGAGGTAACTATGCCTTCCACTGATAATCCCTCTCCAAGCAAAGAAGATGTTGCTACAAAGACAATTCAAAACAACAAGGAAGAAACAGACGTCAAGATTGCCAAGCTCATGAAAATGGTAGAAAACTTGGCAGAATATGCTCCCAACAAAAAATTTGGCAAATCAAGATTTAGTCAATCCTCCATCTTCCACCATAAGGGTAGCATCCAAACGGAGGCTCTAATAATTGACCTTTCCCAACTTGTGGCAAATACCATTGAATTTTCAGATGACAGGTATAAACCAACAACAGACATCTTAACGGCAAGAGCTCTAACCCCACAGCCACATGAAATCAAATCAAAAATTGTTTCCATCAATTCAACAGCTTATAAATGAAAGAGATAGAGTTACAACTTCTTCCTCGTTCCTCCCTCACGGTCATCACAAGGCCCATATATCTTCACACAAATACAGTTGCAATGAGGACTGTCCAGAGAAAGCAGTTGTTGCTGGCAAGCAAGAGGACATTCTGCGAACATATCCTCTCTTTCTCAGCATCGCGCTTTAAACAGACAAATCATTTCAACCATGGAAACAGGTTCATAATTACTACGTTCATTGTATCAGAAACGTTCATATCGACAAAGCTGACTATAATCTCATTCTCAAACTCAAATTGATTACTTACATTCCACACGATGAGACTGCTAAATTCCATTATACTTGAGATTATGCAACAAAAGATCTCTTTGCAGGGAAAAAGTACCTTATTACCAGCTTGTTTTGACAGAATTATTCCTGACATTGCTTTTGCACTTAGTAGAAAGCATGGCATACACCCTAACAAAATAAAAATGGTGATAGAGACCCTGGATACTTCCAAATACTATATCAAGATTGGTAGCATAGCTACCAAACAACCATATTTTACATCAGAACAACACCGTATGTTTGGGACAGGTCAAGGTAGCGGGAGGTTCTTCTTACATCTGCACCATACTTTCCAGTGAGTCGTTCCAAGTATATGCAGCAGCTTCACAAGGCTACACACTAACTGACCCATACGGAGATTATACATCTCATTTGCATTTGATGACTTATCTTGATGAAGTCAACACACATTATCCACGATTCCACATCTGTTCTCCAAAATCCAGGATGCACCGCAGAGACGAAATGATATACTATATATCTCCGGTAGAAAATTATCTTCTAACAAATGCAACTATTATGCAACCTTTTGAAATCACGTGCAAGCCCGGATAATGACTCCAAGAAGTCTACAATATGATTGGTTGGAAATTGCATTAAGAATTAGCTCTGAAATTTAAGATCCAAATCTCAATGATTGAACTGATAATCCAGGCAAGCCACAACAAGAATAAGGTTCTACATAATCAATCAACATTCATCTCCCTTAGGTCCCGTTTGCCAAAATTGTAGCGAAAGCATTGTTCATGTTTTCGTGTGTCATAACAGCAAACAAAACATAGGGAATCACGACGACTCAATATAGACAAAATGGAAGAAATCTGGAGATGTCAAGTAAAAGTAAAACTGATTTTCCAACTTAGCCAGTTGGATAAAACAGAAAGTGAATACATCAAATTGCATTGAACAGACTAGTATCCGATGGAACCAAAATACTTCAAGGAAAGTTGCAATAATTCTGCAATGAAAATACGCAAAGAAAAAAGATTCAGAATAGTTGTTTATTTGATACATTATATATCACTTAATACATATCTGGAAACAAGAATAGCTCTACAGATTACAGCAAGCAACAAAACAAGGTAAAGAAAAAATTACAAAAGAAAGACAACAATCAAATACTTTGAAGATATAATGCATTTACAAGAATGTTTTACATGTCATTTAAAAATATTAAAAGTTTCCTACTTCCAAGTCTGCACTAACATCAAGTGCAATCCCATTGCAATATAGATAATGTGTTGCAAATTCATTTTCAGAGCATAGATACATGCATACGACAACATAAACATAATTCTCAGGATTACAGAAGGTTACAAGCAGATTCAACAATCCTATGTGAGGCTTGTGCTGAGAACATAAAAAATTGGTTTATGCCTTACCCCTCGATACCTAGCTAGCTTGGAAAATGTAGATATTTCATTTATTCATGGGTAATTCACCATCTTTTGGGTCCCAACATATCTGCTCACACTTAGACAGTTCTCTCGCATAGCTGTTACCTGAGAGATTCTTTCACTAAACCATACAACAAAAAAATTGTTGCGTCTGCACAGCAACTGTTTTTAGACTGAAGTATTACAAGATTGACATCATGTAACTTCTTTAGTGATTAGAATTATCCTTACATTTAAAGCGTGAGACATCCTTGTAAGTTTGGCGAGAAAACCTAAATTAAATGTGATAATGGATTCACAAGTTACTTTTAATTTTTTACGTTCCAAAAATAGAATGCAATGAAAGCGTTTAATAGCAAGTTCAATGACTAATGCACTACCAGTGTTTTCACCAACACTTCCCCGGTAACAAATCAGTGGGCAAAAATATGAAGCATTATCCTTTTTGAGATTTATCCTTTAAATGATTATGCAAATATGCAGCTTAGCTTACTAGGCTTTCACTATAGATTTGACGTTTTCCGCCTTAATTTTGTACTACACCTATAGTCCTTCAAAGTGTGATGCAGAGTTTCTTTTCCACCTACTGCAATCACCACGTTAAAAATTCTCGAGTTGAGATGTTTCGTAATCTTGAAGTCTTGAATTCGAAATCCCATCTATTTGTGCTTTAGTGAAGTTCATTAGCTACACAAAACCATGTGAAAAGGTGCTGTTCTCATTTTCTTAAGAATTTTTGCAAAACCTGATTACTTGTGATACAGAAAGTTATAGACATTAAGAAAAAGTAATTCAACGATATCTAATATGTATTAGTTCACTTAAAGCCATGTACTATTTAAAATAGTAACCCAAGATTTATGGCATGATGAGACCCCTTGCAAAGCAAATGTATTGTTTGAGGACAATGCCGAAATCATAGCAACCTAGAAACAGTTGTCGATTGTGCAACAAAGGCATCGAGTCATATCTGTGCAATCTAATGTAAACTGTCGAAATACTGGATCTTCTCCAGCCCGGGGACAAAAGTTACGAGGCCATCTTCCAGTGATGTTGTTTTCATGTACGATCAAAGTTTCTGAAAAATAGAGATGAACATTTAGTGATCGATGACATTGTTTCGCATCACTTTTAGGTACTTACGTAAAACATTATTTGAATTTAAATCCCCCAACAAAAAGAGATCTCCAGACAATCTGTTATCATTCAGGTACAGTATGGATAAGTCAGGCATGTTACCTAACGTTCCCGAAGGAATAGTCCCAGAAATGTTATTATTGCTCAAAATCAAACTACGGAGATCGGAAAGAAGTCCTAAAGCTGGAGTAATTGTTCCAGACGCGTTATTTTTTGATAGGTCCAACTCATGAATAAAGCTTTGAGTTGGATCGCATGACACACCATGCCATTCACAAGCGTTTTCTGCGCTAAGCCAGTTATTCTTGTTAATCCAAAACTCTCCCTTCATGCTGAAATAAATGTCAGCAAGAGCAAAGCGGAAAATTAGGGCGGGATCATCGGGAGGAGGGTCCCTAGGGTCTTCATTAAGGATCCAGGAAATCGCTCTTACCCTGGGTAGGCGACTAGGATCCAATACGAAGCTTGGTTCGTAGAAAAAGAAATCCGATGAAATACCTGTTGTGGACACATTAATTGTTTCCAGGGCGTCCAAAATGACCGGAAGTTGCAGCGCAGCATCTATTTTAGTGTGCATACTAGGTGCTGCGCTAGGTGTTAAGGAAGAGACCGAGAGAGACTCCTTTCCCGATTCGTTTCCTTTCTTTTTGCCAGCAAAGATAATCACTGCTGCCATGACACCACCAAAGATAGCCAACAAAATCACCACTCCCACAATAATCTCAGTCATAGAAAGCTTTCCCCAAGATCCTGTCTTATCTACGTCTTGGAATAGATCATTCTTTTTACGTGGTTGCTTTACACCCTGCTTAGTAATTTGGTTTTGAGCTACAGTGTTTCCTTTTGACGATGTATTCTGGTCATTATTGGTAGGAGCTTCGCGATCGATTTTCATTTGAATTCTTTTATCACTATTCTGATCGCGAAAGTGATCATCTTGATTATTAGGAAGTGACTGGGCAAGTTGATCTGCACGACTACTCCCATCTTCGGGGTCTACCATATGATCAATCCCAGATTTTGGGGGAAATTCTAAAGAGCTAGATAGTTCTGCTGAAAAGTTCTGACTTCCATGCATGTTCTCATTGGTTAAGGATCTGTTACTTTTCGTAGATCTCATGATCTTGCTCTTGCGACGGTTTCTCTTGGTATTTCCCATGACTTGACTGATAGAATATTGTCAATGAAGTCTATCATTCACACAATAGAAAGGTACAAAAAAGTCTTTCTTGAATACCTAATTTCTACAGAATAATTACCAAGAGAATCGTGGGATTAACTGTGTTTGGTGCGTTAAAGGTCATGGACATTTTTCGAAATACCGGTAATGTCTGGGGTTTACAGTGCTACGACGCTGTGTTCCAAGTGGAAGATTGTGGATATGGATTGTGATTTTCGTCATGTCAAGTAATTTACCATCGAATTTGAGCAAGATGACACGACAATTATTGGTTATCACTTTTCTCGCCTTCTTTTTAAATGGCACCAGCGCCAACATGCGTTTTGCTTCACCCTTACAAGCGCTTACAATCTGGGATAAGGAGCAAGAACCAGTATCGCCTCGAGATAAATACTTGGTAAAGTTAAAAGCTGGATTGGAAGCAGAGCGCAAGGTTCGTGAAGAACTCAAGAAAAGTCACGATACATTCATGTCGAAACAAGATACATCAAGTCCCGAATGGGCTGACAAGGCTGTACGGTACGAAAGGATGCGAAAAGCCCGTGAGGAAAGGTTGGTCGAAAAAGCATTCGATGAGGCTATGCGCCGAGTGGAAGCATCACAACTAGTCCAAGATTCTGAAAGCACAGCAGAAATCGGATCCAAGTTTCAATTTGTGGGAGTGATTAATAGTAGGGAACCTAAAAAGCCAGTTACCTGGTATTCTCGCCCGAAGCCACCTCATGCAAAATGGAGCTTGAGACTTTTGCATGTCAATCGAGATGCAATAATTAAGGACTTATTTGATAAAGGAAAAGTTGATCTTTTTGCGAAATACAGTAACGAGGGACTCAAAAGCGTTAAAACCAATGATGATACAGCAAGCGAGACGACGGATTCTCAAAATGAGCTAATTGTTAAGGGTAAGTATCTAGTTCGAGAACGGTCTTGGAGGTAAGTGATAGTATCTAATGATTGCTAGCGGAGATGCTATGTGATGAAACTTTCTGACCCCAACATTCTAGGACACTTTGGAATTTCTCTCCAAAACACTTCTTCACCGATTCTTCCGGCATGTACTGGAGAGAACGTCGTCTACCGGCAGGCTTGTACACCGACGGGACCATGGTATATGAGACAACCTATCGTTATAAGGATGGACGTAATGGAATAAGGAAAGTTCGGTCGTTTTCACAGTATTTACAAGATACAGGAGTTGACAAGGTCACAAAGGACAAAATTCTAAAACGTCTTCAGAGTGATGTTCCAGATATTGTGATCGAATAATTTGCTTTCCTTACGACAACTAACATGAATTTAAGTAGCCCATGTCAACATCACGCCTTCTAAGGGTCTCAAGTTATCTGCTGCACGTGATCAATCTTTGCGATCAAAATAAATACCCCGAATGCGATACGAGATGCCTCAAAATATTCTTTTCAAGTTGTAGCTATAGCTGACTAAAGTAAACAGCGGATCTTAAGTAGTCTCTTGCGGAATAAAATACTACAATTCACAAATCTCATTTAAACTATGAAACTCCAAAGCACACATTTTCCTTAAACCCATTTTATCTTGACAAAGATTATTACAGATAGGAAGGAACTGTTTTCACTTGATTCAATAGATATATGCTTTAATACCATGCTGATTTCGGCAGGCAACGGCGATATCAATAGGGATGTTGAGTTAAAATCCAGATATTTGTCGTGAATAAATTTTTTTAATGTTACTAGAACTTAGCAAGCACTTCTCCCATCTTAACAACGCTATATTCTTCTCCTTCTATTTCCACATTGTTTCCTGCAAAGTCCATGAACTTCACACGATCTCCAACGGCAACTCTCATTGGCAGAAGAGTCCCATCACCTGCCGTAGCTCCAGGTCCCACTTTCAACACCCTTCCAGTAGAGGGTCGATTTTGCTTCGAGGAACTGGATGCCAGTATGAGTCCTCCAGCTGTAGCTTGCTCGTCATCATCTATTTGAACTAAAACATTATCATTCAGTACCTCGACGCTCTCCCGAGTTAACTTATCACCCGAGAACTTAATCAAGACATTATTATCACGAATTAACATGTGAGCGTCACCATTAAACTCTACTTCAATTCCATCATACTCTCCATAGACAACACCCTCTCCTGGTTGGATATCAATATTGATTCTTCGACCTGTTTCCTCGTGAGTTCTTCCAGGCCCTGTACTAATGACAGTTCCTTGTGTCTTGACGATCTTTGCAGACCCCGTAAGAAGAATTCCATCGTCGGTTGCAGCTTTCGTACCAACTGTTTTGACCAATATAAAGTTGTTGACTGGGACTACCTCTCCAGAAATCTTTCTTCCTTCTAAAGTATTACTTCCAGATGTGGCCCTTGCAATTGTTACGTGTGGACGAATGTTGACAGGTCGGAGAATCATGAATGCGTAACTTTGCTTTGACACTGTCACTGCCACAATTAGAAGCGAAATAAATTTAGTGCTGATATTCATCGACAGCATAGTGAAAGTGAGAATCGGCTCTCCCTTGTTGACTTTAAGGATGGTTGATATCAGCCAAAGAATGAAGGTCCATGAAAAATTTTTTGTGGACAAACGTCACATTGCTACTGTTAGTATTTGTACTAGTTTAGTAGACCAAGTAAAATTTACTTTGCAAAACTGACAACGTTAACGTTGGCATAGTAACGGTAAGTAAATTCTATCAATTTCCTTGAACTATTGGCATACTTCACATGGCTTTGGAAAAACCTGATAGTATTTTTATTCTTGCTAAAATTACTTTTGGCATTCCTGAAGAGGATTCCAAACATGTATATGGTATAGAGATGCATGATTGATTAAGGGACTGTAAGATTTCAGATTGTACCACTGTTTACCTTGTTTTCAAATGAATATGAAGTGTCTCACAATGTTGCCATGTTTGGTTCAGCAATCTGATATAAATGAATAAATGATTGCCATTAAAGTCATCATTGTTATACAAAATACTGTTTTGAATCATAGATAAATCAAGATGAAAGTAAAAAGGTAATAAGACTGAATGAAAGAAATCTAAAAGAGGTAAAAGGAGCATTCATTAACAAGTACAGCAAAGGAAGCTAGAAAAATACTGAAGAACAAAAATCGAGAAAAGAGTTGTGAATACAATGAAAACAGGAAGAAATTGATGGGGAAACAATAAAGAAAAGATAATTAGGAACTGCGCAAGAAAGTTAGGAAATATGCATAAAGTTGTTGCCATAGAGCTCATATGAAAGTTGGATCACTCCAATGCCAAAATTGTAGCAGGAGAGAAAGATGTAATTCGAAACATTTGCTAGATATATCATACAGAATCAAAGTCAAATTTCGATTAAAATATTGGATTAATGCTGCTACGGATATGAATGACAGGCCAAAATAAGGTTTCATTGTTTAATTGTTGATATTACCTTACTGTCATGTCAGTCTACGTTTTTTTTGGAAAGTAAATGTTATATTGTGTTGCTGATTGTTCTTTGATGGTATGATGTTGTATCCGTGTGCTGCTGATTGTTCTTTGATGATATGATGTTGCAGCCGTGTGTTGCAGTCATTGATTGCCGTTTTTTTTGTTGAAAACCATGCTGTGTCGTCAAAGATATATATAAGATTAAGAACGTTAAGAATTCCTGTTTCAAAAGTGACTCAATTGTTGAATTCGCATTTGGCATCTATGACCACAATGCGCAGCTTAGAAGAAGGTTGGAAAGCCATACGTTTTAAAAACATGCGATGGCTAATAAAAGGTAGAATGCTTTGAAAGGGCTGGCTTATCATGGTCAAAATGATTGGTTACTGGAAGAGTTATTTGTTTATACGGCTAACAGTACAATCAACCAAGCTATTCACCTTGAAATCTCGAAGTTTGCATTCTACATAACGTATAGATACTTTTGATAATTTCAACAAAGCCTTACTTGTTCTCCTCATTCATTCTAAATCCATATCTCAAATCATTGAAACCGAAACAAGGCATGGAAACAAAGGAGAACTGAGATCATATAAAAATTCAACTAAGTTGATTATTTCCCACTATAGACGCTCCAATGCAGCGCCCACCTGTTCGGCTGAAAGGATAACAAATCCTCCGTCTTTGGTCACATGGGCAAGTTCTATGTTATCCGTTGAAATCTTTTCTTCCATGACCTGTTTCAGGGTCATGAGTGCTAATTGTTCCGCTTCTTTTAAAGTCATTGTATCCGAATAGGATTCCTCTAGATTAGATTGAGCACCCTCAGAACCTGCGCCAATCGCTTTTGCTTTGTATTGCACAAATGTTCCAGAAGGATCACTGAAGAAAAGTTGTGGACCTCGCATTGTATCATATCCTGCCAATAGGAGGGCGACACCAAATGGACGACTCATTCGTTTCTTCGAGTCACCATCACTGCCTTCTCCGAAAGAAAGCGCCAAATCACAAATCGCTGCGGGATATATGAAGACCCACCAAGAAAGGTAGAAATATAGAGATTAGTTTTATGATGCGTTATTTCCATAGAAGTACATATTTCATTGTAAAAATAACATCTCAAAATATAATTTTAGCTTACCTTGTGTTAAGGCTTCAACGCCTATTGGCTCATCGTACGTAAAGGTGTGGTTCTGTGCTTCG
>CAAAJI010000042.1:117155-127442 GCA_900642245.1 Fragilaria radians
CAACAACGCAAATACAGAAAATACTGTTGAACAGTCAGAGTTAACGGAGGAAGATGATGAGGATGAGGACGTGGACGACGCTGGACCATCAGCACCTCCCTCACAAATTCTTTTGGTTCGTCAAGTACCTGATCAGGTGACACATTCTACACTACAGAACTTGTTTCAGCCATATTCGGGTTTTCGAGAGGTTCGAACCCCACGTCCTGGATTGGCCTTTATTGACTTTGAGTCCGAGCCACATGCAACCTTGGCCCTTCAAGCGCTTCAGGGATTTCAATTTCAGACAGCCGAGGGAATCGTTCAAGGTCGCTTGAGATTGGAGTATGGTAAAACATAGAATTTGAGCGATAACATTTCTCAATAATATACTCCTGTATGTGTCTTTTGCTTCATGGCTCTTGCCAAAGTGCTGTTTACAAATGTCAAGTATTAGGAAAATTTGAAAGTCATGTGAAAATATCGATTTAACATCCTTTTATGTGCCTTTCCATAAAGCCAATATTCAATAAAGGGTTCGACCTCATTTATGCATTATGATTTCTAAATCACCCACAATCATCAATTTTACATGGATTCGTGAACAATTATCATGTGTTTTTCTACTATATGGCACCACAACTTACATGATGGCAGGTAGCACAGTTCAGCTTACTAAACTTGTAACATCAAAAGTCTCTAGGACACATTTCGGCATCAGTGAAGCAGCTATATTTTTTCTTAATCAAGGGGATTTTTTCCAGTATAAGTTGAAATCAAGACTTGCCCATGACTGGAGAGATTACGTTTATAACCGGTGATTCCAATTTGTTGGCAATTTTACATTAACTCCAACATCCTTTGTAGTAAATGAACTTGATTCCCTTGGCAGCTTCAGATATTGCAACATTCTCCGCCTGAGTCCTTAAGAGAATTACACTTCTCCTTGCCTTGGAGCGCCAGAAAATGGATACATAAAAAAGCACGGAAACAATGAATCTCGTATCACTTATTCTTTTTCTGGTCCAATTCTCTTCTTCAAATTTTAGTTCAATCTTCAATCTAAATGATTTTGTATCAATCACCAACTTAATAAGACGTACCATTTCAAGTTCAGCTCACATCGTCGCGCCATCCATACCTTAAATAGTTCTCTAACTGCATTGCTGACAACTGGTCTTGAGCATTTTCTTAGCTAGAGCAACATTCCAACTCCCACTGTCTTTGATAGTCAGGATTGACAACATCCGTATCTTTAGCTAATCATTAGATCTTAAATCTTGGAATCCCTGATGACTGAGCAATCAATCAAGTGAGACTGGAACAAGAAGTTTATCTTTTTTTAATTTTATCCTTCTGTTCATATCGATAACTCTACAACTGAAGTAATATGCCACATTACTAAATTCAATATCCAAATTAACTTTATGATTCTTTACCTCATGAATAAAGTCAGAAATGATTTCAACCTAGATTCCAAAATAAATGATGTTATCAATCTTCAAAATCAATTTTGCCCACAAATATGGATCAGATTAACTCCCAATAATCGCAATAATCTTTAACACCTCGATGAGTGTTTTTATAGCATCTTTTTTGTAGAATTAAAATTTAAACCAAGCGGAAAATCCATAAACCCCTTCATACAAGTTGCCATTTAGGAAAGTGGTTTCAACATCGATCGCTCAAAGGTGTCGTCATCTTTCCAAACAATTCTTGCAACTAACGTAAAACTTACATGGTTAAGCACAGGAGCAAAATTTCCTTTGAAATGAACTTATGGCACTTTACTCTAACCAAATGCAACGAGACTTACACGAAAAATCAGATTTACTTGATCAAAAAATCTAGTTTCTTTTTATGTTTCTTCGTTGAGGTATAGGTTTAGAATCAGTTACTTCCCAAATTTCTTCTTCTTCTTCTCGTTGAATTTCTTGTTTATAGCTTCTCTCCACTTACTTTGTTGGACCATATCATTACAATTCTTACCTTCTTCAATGTCATAGGCTCGTTAATTCTATTCGACGACAATAGATTGATCTCCCTTCCTTCTTTGTAGCCTTGAATAGCCTTTCTTGTCAAAGTATCTAACCAACTGTAAATTTGTGTCAACTGGCAATGAGATCTTGAATAGCCTTGTTTTGGTCCTTATCAGAAGATATTTCGTTGTTTAAGATGTCCTTACAATTTAAAAGTTAACTTTTTATCGACATTGTCCGTATTGATATCACCTATACAGCGTTTGTTGGAAAACCAATATTTATAAATCTTGTTTATCCATGCAAAGTCTCTTGAGTTAAATAATGCCGCAAATCTTAAGGTTTAGCGTACAAAACATAGATCTTGAAAGAATATCAGGGTAGCCAATTAATATACACATAGTTCAATGATTCTTATATTTACCTTGAATGATTTCCTTTGTTGTGACAAAATAGCTCCTTGGGTCATGCATTTCCCGCTTTTGTGGCAGGGATGTTTGATAGAAAGATTATATTCATTGCGCATTCTCTTAAAGCTCCATTTCGATTGTGATTCTATATTGTGTGTACCAATTCCTTTTCAAATGTCCTGACCCATTGCAATAAGCGCAATAGGCCACATCATTGCTTATCCGTTGTTTTATGCCATTTTGAAGTACAATTTTACAATCTCGTGCCTTGGATGACTCAACAATTTCAACACTTTCCTTTTAATTCAACTACATACAAAGCTATGTCGTCTTCAACTGCATTTTGATTCTCATAACGTAACTTCATGCTCAATCTTTCAAAATCAAGACTTAATCATCTCTAATCTCATCAATTGTAGATTTGACTTATCACAAATTTGGTTTCTCCATTGAAGCCAATTGAAGTTCGTAGTCTGATATTGTATGAATCATTAGCTGGTTATCAGAAATGCTTAATCCAATCTCTTCAAGTTTCATGCATATCGTAAAGCACAGTTATCTAGATATCTGGGTCGTGATTCTTCATTAAAGCATATTGATAGAAATTGTTTTCCCACGTTATCATCAGATTTTCAGTGTTTATCATGTGATGTTGTAATCATAAATTGTCAGTGATATATCTTTTTACGCGGTCTTTATCACAATAAGGGTCTTTTAAATTCGGTAGGATAATACGCTTATTATATCTTCGCTTTTTATGCTTGCTTTACTCTCACAAGAAGATAAGGTTTTGTAAGACCTTCTCTTTTATTTCTCCAATACCATGGATTTTTCACCAATCCCACCTTTCCAGGCATCCCTCCTATTCCGGTTCACCCCACAGTTGCGTTCGCTCACTTACTGGAACATATCATCGGTTCGGACACTCGACCAAAGAGGAACAGAGTCATTGTACATGGCGGTGTAGCTACCGTGGACAACCAACTGCACATTGACATGGATAGTTTGCTTGAATGCCTATCCAATGCAAGGTCAGTGATAGCAAAAATCTTAGAAAACACTTAACATGTGGGCAGAAGAACAGTTTCATATCAACCAACAGAAACACATTAAAGAATTTACTGAAGGAACGTTTTGCGAGAAAAACGAAGGTAGCAAAGGCAGTTATCAGGGCAAAGATTGGTGTTTCAGATAGTGGATCAGCTGGCAAGGAAAAATTGCATACTTTTAATGGAAACATTGCGAATTTGTTAAACTTCAAGTGTGAATTGACAGCATACCTAAGCCAAATCCAAACAAAAATGGAATTCCAATCTCTTATGTTATTGTTATACAGAAGATGAATCAGAATATTGCAATCACAATGGGGAAACAAAAAATAAGAGTTATGATGCACCATGACAAGGGCGTGTCTACAATGACAGCACATTCAACGTGTTACAAATTTTACAATTGTGAACTACTAATGTTACAGATCAAACATATTTGGATCAAAGCAATGATGTTCAAGATGCTTGGCGTAGCTTATTGACTGCTTACGAGGGACATGACGCTACAAATGCCAATATCCAAAGAGCACATGCAATTATCTTGAAGTTAGCGTGGACCAAAAATACACCAGAATACACTTTTGATGATAAATGTAATAAACATGTGAAGCATAACAATGAACTCAATCAATACAATGCTAAAGTTGATGGTCAATCTCAAGTGCAGTTTTTCCTGAAGCTGGCAAACATAATCCAACAATATCAGCAATTAATTGTTCATTGCACAGTAACCATCGACAAAAGGGGACTTACTACAAGCAATTATTGCTTCTAAGGACTCGTTACAATGCAATCAGAACAGCAATAAGTATAACAAAGACACTCATCAGATTGGGGTTATATACTGTGGAGGTTTGAGATGCTGTGATAGACATGGTGGATGTACTGAACGTGGCAGACGTGGTAGATATGGAGGATATGGAGGACGTGGAGGACATGCAGGACGTGGAAAATGGGGACATCCACAGAATCAAAACAACAAAAATAAGAAAGAAGTTCAGACAAAGGGTATCTCTATTCCAGATGAAGTCTTTCAAGCAGTACCTCAAAGTTCCATGCCATGCGATGCAAGGGCCAAGACCAAAAATGGAAATATTCATGCATCAAGAAAGAATAGTAACAACATCCATATACAAACTAACAGAGCGGAGGTTCTAGATGACAATTAGAGAAGGATAATTCAAAAAATACATATGATGAAAGAGGAGCATCAAGTAAATTTGGTGCTACTGGATGGAATAATAGAAAGGAGCAATCATTTCAAATAACATGATTTACTGCTCAATTAAAATCACAGGCATACAAACAATCTGACTATAATCTAGGTGTAAGTACTGAAATTGATACGCGTGCAGATAGTATATGTACATGCTCAACTTTCATCTTATTTGAAGCAACAGGCAACGTAGTAGATGTATCTGGATTACATAACTCATATGAGGCAATTATGAATATACCTATTGGAACATGTATTACAGCAATTGATCTAGAAGATGAAACAATAATTGCATCATATCCCCAACTCCTTTACTTTGGATATAATACGAAGATATCCCTCATAGCATCACCACAGCTATGAGATTTTGGCATAACAGTTGACTACTATCTATATCCTGATCCAACACATCTGCATTTCAATCACAATGGTGGACAACCCAACGGTAGGATGACCAAATCAATGATGTTGATGGATGACCTAGTTGATCCAGCATTGTTTACCTTTGACTATACCTATGTTAGTTTATGGCTGTAACCAGTAGAAACATTCACTATCGAATATTGATATCAAAACATTTTCATCTCCCACCCGCTATAAAATATCCAGCTCATCGCCGACTAACTCTAGCACCCAATTTCACCACATCATCTTCATACATGAACTTTACCAGTTAACAATATCAAAAGTCATTGATAAGCTGGTCAAAATATAGATCCAATCGAATGCCGTACAGCTAATTTGCGCTAAGACATATAATTCCTAAACATTCTAGTGGGTACGGAAAGGCCGTTGCTACTTCTGGGCCATTTGTACTTTCTTCAATGGTCAATACAGTCAATTTTTCGTCGAATTGAAGAGGCCACATGAGCATTTGGTAACTTCATTCCATCCAGCTTCATTCGTTTTTTTACTACGAAATAAATAAATTGTTGAAGATCAGCCTTTCATTCAATTGCTTTTTAATTTTGCGATAAGTATGGTCATTTTTGCATTGATAACCAACGCTTATACTGTGCTAGAATACACATGCTATTTCCCTTTGATTCGTTTTTAAAATTACCAGAAAAGTTGTTTAATGCCTGTGCTTAACTGGTGGGAGCTGCCGAATCAACAAATCATTCTTCTCCCTGTTGGCGAAGCCTTTCAATCAGTGCATTCCCTTGGCTTTCTTCAGCCATGATATCTACTGCTCTACGTTGTTTCAACACACTTGCGGTATCTTTAAAATATGCATTCGATTTATCATTGTCGTTCTGCGACGTTCGTTCCTCAGTTTTGGTGCATGTGCCTAGTGGTCCACGCTTCACACAGATCTTTACAAGTGTAAATCAAAATTAAATCCAGTTACACTGCATATATAAACTTGCATTTAATCCCTACAAAATATATAATGTCATCAACAGTGATATTGGAATTTATCGCAAGCGTTTCAAATATTCAATATGCTTTGCTACTAAAAGATTTGTCTAAGCATCAAAGGATAAAAACGAAAAAGATGTTTATCTGCTATGTGGGAAAAAACTACTCGTCTGATAATCCATATCATTTTTTTGAATTTCTTTCATTCTTGATCAAAGATCGCTAATAGCCAAGCTTAATTTGGATGAAGTTTTACCTCCTAACTTGAAGTGCCATTGAATTTTGAATTCTGTGAATAAAAATATTGGGCGTGCAAGCCTTTAATCGTCGTTTTTACTTTCGGTCATTACACCTTTAATGCAACAGTTTTTGTTTTCGGACGTTCGCGTTTTATATTCCGAAATATGGGTACGTGGTGATAATTATAACGTATTAAAGCATTATTCATCCTTAAAATTCCCTTCGTTCATTTGTAATGGGTTCAGATGCATTTTAGAACAATACGACGTGGCAAAGAAACTTCTTCAATGACTTTATTTCACTCTCAAACGGAGGTTCAAAAAGTCGGAAATGGGCAGTGCCGATAGAAACTACAAATCCAAACTCGTGGATTACACCAGATTTAGAAGAGATGATATGCCCTCGCGTATACACAGAGTAGAAATAGGTGATGCGCCTTCTCTGAAATGTAAAGTCGAAAGAGATGCAGCATATAGCAAAATTGTAAAACCACGATTGTTGAATCCTGCCCAAATTGTTTCCCCTGATGCCAAACGAACCGGGATAAAGCAGACGAATAGCTCAAATTCTCTTATATCCGATGATGCTACCATTGAAATACTTATCAAGAGAGTGTCATCTAATAAACTTTCATACCCGAGAAGTGCAGCGTTTTCTCGAGATGACTTGCTACTAGCATTTGAGAAGCAAGCAATGTCGCGCAAAAATACTACCAAAGAAGGAAAGGCAGATAGCGGCATCAATTGGCGTAAAACTGGTTTTGAGCCTTACGCGATGCAGAGGGTAGGAAAGCGCTTTAGCCACATCGAAAGAATGCTTAATAGGCCGGACAATGTTTTACGTTGTGATCCTAGGTTTCCTTCACGCTCAATCAGAAGGATTGCCTCTGAGCCAACATTTCTTACCTTAGTTAATTGCGAAGAATAAATTTTAAGTATGGCAATTAAGCATTGGTTATGACATGTTTATCCTTTGTACAGCTAAACATATCGAAGCAATAGATTTTGAAAAACTATGACAATGTCAAGATCAGGTGATGACGGAAATAATTGATGAATTAATCTGTCAAAGAAAAGTCTTAAATGAAGCAAAGTATGTCGGGTGAGCTCTATGAGCCAAGATCAGAAGTGGCATAACAGCCGTTTTGTTTAATCCTACTACAAACACTTTCTTCGAGTTGCGTCCATTGTTTTATGGCTATGAATTCTTCCTGATACCCTCCCCTTTTAAAATTCCATCCCTGGTCTGCCAAAGGCCGATTCTCTCAAGTGTTTGGTGACAGTTTTCTTCAAAAAGAATCCAATTGATCTTTATCAATCCTCTCTCTTTTATTTGAAGCAAATAAGTAAATTTCACTTTTATCTTTCCAAAAGCATCAACATACTATGTTTCGGAGATCAATCTTTTTTTATCTAGCTCTCTACAACCACCGAACATTTTGTTTAGATGTTTAACTTCAATGCAATAAGGTTTACTGCCATTCCTTGATTCCTTTAGTGAGGCTGCAACTTAATTCATAAAATAGACTATATTGCCTTCAGAATAAAAAAAACGTTGTATTCAATCTTTTATTGTACATGACGGAAACGCAGTCATTCATCCCCTTGACTGTAACTCCTTCATGCTGATACGAAACAAAGCAATTTCATCTGCTTCATTCTCTGAAGAAATCTTCAAGCTTGTTCCCATTTCGTTGTTGTTCGCTACACGTCAATTTAACCACTTTGTCTACCTTTACGGTGTTAACCTTTCCAACGATTAGCACCAATACAAATATTTTTGAAGGAATCTCCTGAAAGAATTACTTTCAAGTCAATGTCAGCTGTAGCACTTGGTAAATTCCGTGCATTAACCATCATTCTTTTAGATGCCCTTCTGTCTCTTTAACAACTTTAATCAGTATGCCATTTAATTCTAAGGTTTCCTACTTTCAATTCCTAGCGTTCCGCCTAGCTGTCCACAATTGCCTCACCTCATTTTGAATTGACTTACAATTCAAGTCTTTTCCTCTGTCAAATCAGTTTTCATTTCTTAATCCAATTTGGCCGATATCATCCTGAGTATCAAACTTAACTCTCCTCCCAATGTATCGATACGCAATTTTTCCATTACAGTCATCTCTGGAACTCGTAATGATTCGTAAATAATTCAACTGAACAGAAACGGAGCATATGTCATTTTTAAGCCCATAACTTCCAACTTAATTTGTATTTCCGCCAATTCATGAATCCCATTCTATTGATCTTCCTCCTTTCACAACCTTCTTTACTGGAACATTCTTCCACTCTTTAACCATGAAGGATCGGACACCGAATCAAACATCTCTTGAGGTTCTTTCAAGCAAATTCAGAATTTTTATTGGAACTTGAAATACCATAGCAACACTAGCAAATGAGATGTCTTTTGATTGAGAGTTGCACATACATTCTTAAACAGGACATACAATATATGGGATAGTCAATGTGATGCATCAAAATGTTTTCAACGGTGAATAATTTGTTTCTGAAACTATGCATATTTACTTATGTGATAAATGATTCACTAGTTAAACTTAGTGAAAATTTAATATTGTTTATAAATGGACAGTATATCATTATAGAATCCAGCACCGTATCCAACCCGGGACGGCTACAATAATGATCAATATAAAGATCTAATTAAAGAGTTGGTTCTCTAATAACAGAAAGTCTAAGATCTAAACTATCTTAACCATATTGACCACCACTTGTCCTTTTGAACAAGTTGAAGAGACTTGTCTAAACAGTTGGGAAGAAGCTTTAGAACAAGATCTAATTCTTCAAGAGAGTTCACGAACATCTCTTGAGAAGGGGCATGAAGTTCTCCCTGAGAGAAGTTCTAAGACTACACAAGGCTAAAGAATATAAGTAATCTAACTTGGATTATAATTTTTCATTGTGATATTTCTATATGTCACCGTAGCGCACTGTGATCACACTTCGTTACGAGTAACAGAAGATCAATGATGGCGGTTATTGATCCTATTCAATACTATTACGACATGTTAGCATAAAGTTTAAAGAAGATAAGACATTCTATTACTTAGGCCTTGAATATCCCATTGAATTGTGTTCAACTTTTATATTCTCAATAAGAATACGATCATGGCATAAGAAGCCAACAGGAGTTCTTGTTGCCATGAGCATCAAACTGCACATGTTCATCAAGGCGCTACCATATTTAGTCACTAGTTTGATCTATTGTTTAATCAACCTTTGTTTACTATTAAATTAGAATTTGTTTCATATAATTTTCTACGCTAATGATTGGGAATAGGAAAATAGTACTTCATGAAGGGCCAAAACTTGCCTTGAAATAACTTAAGAAGCATTGAAATGCACACAAGAAAAGAAATTAGGGGCTGCCATATCATAGTGTGTAGATGAAATGATGACAAGTCAAAAACAACTGTAATGTTTGTCAATAGAAATGTAACATTGTGAAGAAAACTATCCGTTATCAATTTGAATTGGAGCCTAATATGATTGGAAAGAAAAGCATGAATGACAATCACAATCTACATTAGATCATACCCAAGTACTGCTTGCTCTCTTTACTGCAAAATTTCTAGGACTACAAGTAAGCTTGTAGATCATGAGACATTCAAATGATGCTTTGGAAAGGAATTGAAACAAAACTCTGGGCGCCCTTTGTCTTATGAACATCGTGTAACTGGAATGCATGACTCAGAAAAGCAAATAAAGAATTTGGAGATTTGCTATGAATAAAGGATATATCAGGATCAACTATCCATTGGAACAGGTTCATAACGGTTTTATAAATCTCTTTGCTATCAAATTAGATCCAGGGGTTAGGGGTTAGGTACTTGAAGTAATTTGAATCCTGAAAAGAAGGATCATAAATGTGAAAATTTAATTGTGAAAATTGTTGTGGATGGACCACTTCACTTTTTACTGGAATAATTTGGAATGATTTTACATTTTCAAATACGTGTAATTCCTCTAGAAATTTAGTGATGATCTCAATTCTGGTTGAATCGCTATAACATTCAATTCATGACTTTTTTCTTCCCC
>CAAAJI010000042.1:127462-152694 GCA_900642245.1 Fragilaria radians
TAACAACGCAAATACAGAAAATACTGTTGAACAGTCAGAGTTAACGGAGGAAGATGATGAGGATGAGGACGTGGACGACGCTGGACCATCAGCACCTCCCTCACAAATTCTTTTGGTTCGTCAAGTACCTGATCAGGTGACACATTCTACACTACAGAACTTGTTTAAACCATATTCGGGTTTTCGTGAGGTTCGAACCCCACGTCCTGGATTGGCCTTTATTGATTTTGAGTCCGAGCCACATGCAACCTTGGCCCTTCAAGCGCTTCAGGGATTTCAATTTCAGACAGCCGAGGGAATCGTTCAAGGTCGCTTGAGATTGGAGTATGGTAAAACATAGAATTTGAGCGACACATTTCTCAATAATATACTCCTGTATGTGTCTTTTGCTTCATGGCTCTTGCTAAAGTGCAATGAACAAACGTCAAGATATAGGCAAATTTGAAAACCATGTGAAAATATCGATTAAATATCCTTGTATGTGCCTTTCCATACAGCCACTTTTTAATAAAGACTTTGACCTTTTCATTTATGCATAATGATATTTTTATCAATTTTACATGGATTCGTGAACAAGAATTATTTTGTGTATTTCTAAAGGTTTTCTATGAAGTGGCATCACAACTTACATGATGGCAGGTAGCATAGTTCCGCTTTCTAAACTTGTAACATTGAAAGTCTCTAGGATACATTTTGGCATCAGTGAAGCAGCTATATTTTTTGCCAAATCAAGGGAATATTTTTAAAGACAAAGGTTGAATATGTATTGAATTAATAAATTGTGTTAATATTTTAGTTGGATTCAAGACAAGCCCATGACTGGATAAGACAAAAGGATATTACATGCATAACCAATTATTGGCAATTTTACATCCTTCGTAATACTGAACTTGATTTCCTTGGCAGTTTCAGATATTGCAACATACTCCGCCTCAGTCCTTGAGCAAATTACGAGAATGTATCTCTCAGAGAAGAACAAGGAAAAAGACTCGATCAGAAATCTCATATTTCGTATAAAACTCTAAGACCTAAGACTAATCAAAAGCAATTAAAAAAGAATTCTTTTTATCCTACAACACGCTTCTCAATAGTACTATTACAATAGGCTAATAGTAGTGTAAGGAGTAATTTCAAGAGTTTTATACGAAATAGCAACGAAGCGAATCGTAACGAATCATCCCGTAGAGATGAGTGGATGTGGATCCCATGGCAATGCCTTGCGCGAACATGGAGGACACATCGGAGCAGCAATAACAGCAATCAAGAGAAAATCTCAACTAAACAAAAAGTGAATACTCGAAGCTCAACAAAAGCAGAGCTAGTATCAGTTGATGATATCATTTCAAAAGTGATGTGGACAAAGTTATTTTTGGAAGGCCAAGGATACAAGATTACAGAGAATCTTATTTATCGAGAGAACCAAAGTTCTACGAAACTTAAACTAACGGTAAGGCCAGTTCTAGCAAATGAACTCAACATTTTAACATAAAGTCTTTCCTTATTACAGATTTATTCAAACAAGGAGAAGAAGTGTCCATCCAATACTGTCCAAAAGATACAATATTGCTGATTTTATGACCAAACCATTGACAGGTCAAAAATTTCAGGCATTTCGCAAAGCAATTATGAATTGAAACAATGCATCTGTTATCCAGCAGGAGTATGTTGTGATATATGTGATACATACTACATTTATCGTAGGAATTTTAAGAATCTCTCGGAGAAGAACAAGGAAAAAAAGACGCGATCAGAAATCTCATATTTCGTATAGACCAAAGCAATTAAAAAGGATTCTTTTTGACCTACGGCACACAACTCAATAGTACTATCACAATAGGCTAATAATAGTGTTAGAAGTAATTTCAACAACAGGTGACAATATCTGAAGGAATTTGCTGCGAAAAAAAAATGAAGGTAGCAAAGGCACTTATGAGGGAAACAATTGGTGTTTCAGATGGCGGATCAGCTGGCAAAGAAAAATTGCATACTTTTATTGGAAAATTGAGATTTTTTAAACTCCAAGTGTGAATTGACAGCATAACTAAACCAAATCCAAACAAAAATGGAAATCCCATCTATTATGTTATTGCTATACAGAAGATGAATCGGAATATTGCTATCACAATGGGGAAACAAGAAATACGATTTATGATGCACTATTACAAGGGCGTATCTACAATGCCAACACATTCAAAAGGTTACAAGTTTTGCAATTGTCAACTTCTATTGGTACAGCTCAAGCATATTTGGATCAAAGCAATGATGTTAAAGATGCTTGGCGTAGCTTTTTGACTGCTTTTGTTTGACAACAAATGCCAATATTCAAAGAGCACATGCAATTATATTGAAGTCAGTGTGGAACAGAAACACATCAGATTACACTTTTGATGATGTAATAAACATGTGAAGCGGAACAGTGCCCTCGATCAATTCAATGCTATTGTTGATGGTCAATCTCAAGGTGCAGTTTTTCCTATATGGCATTAAGGCTGGCAAACATAATCCAACAATATCAGCAATTTATTTTTATGTTGAACAGCAACCATCAACAAAAGGGGAGTTACTCCAAGCAAGTATTGTATTTAAGGACTTGTTACGCTGCAATCAGAACAGCAATAAGCATAAGAAAAAGACACTCATCAAATTGGAGTCACATACTGTGGAGGTTTGAGATGCCGTGATAGGTATTGTGGACGTACTGAGCGTGGCAGACGTGGAGAATATGGAGGACGTGGAGGACCTACAGGACGTAGAAAATGGGGACATCCATAGAAAAACAACAAAAATAAGAAAGAAGTCCAGACAAAAGGTATCTCTATTCCACATGAAGTCCTTCAAGCAGTACCTCAACGTTCCATGCCATGCTATACAAGGGCCAAGACCAAATGGAAATATTCATGCATCAAGAAAGAATTGTAACAACATGGTTGGGAATTTGAAATTGAATGGAAAGATGGTTCCACATCTTGGTTACCACTGAAGAAGTTAAAAGAGAAAAATGTAGTTGAAGTTGCAAAGTATGCGAAAGATAACCGATTAGTAGAGGAACCAGCATTTCAATTGTGGGTATCACATGTGCTTAAGAAATTCAGTTGATTGATTAAATTGACCCGTACAAAGCAGGATTGAGGGGATTTATGACGTCAGCGTTAAATCGAAGAGCTTTTTTCGAGGTCTTTTTCACAATCAGAGTCTTTTATTTTCGGTAGGACAATTCGTTTACGCTACCGTAGATGACAAATTATATGACCCTACAAATAAATGCACTTTTGACCCCAAACACGCAATAAATACACTTTGAGTAAAACGAGTGTAAAACTAAATGCACCACCAAATATTCCTTAGATAAAGTATGCAATACTTTATTTCAGTGAAGTTATTTGAGTGCCATTACGGAAGATGAAAGGAATCTAATTGATGGACACACATGCAATTATTGAGACAAAAGGTGATGGACATTGTCTATTCCATTCTATTGTGGCATCTAATATGTTAAATGTTACTGATACATTGAATCTTTGACGCTATAATTACGGAGAACTAACTAAGTGGATACCTTAAGAAGTAGAAAAGGATGTGCCAAATCCATTTGCATTTATCGCTCTATGTTTGGAAGCCCATATTGTACTTGTCAGAGTACAAAATGATTAATGCACAAAATGAAAAAGAAAAAGAAAAGAAGCAGACTGTTCTAAGTGCATTGTTGACTGCAGGTACATAAGCAGAAAAATAAAACTTATTCAAATACAGGGGCAGAATTTGGAGAGAAATGAGTTTGAATCAGTGGAGAAATTTGGTATTTCTTCAGAAAAAAGGCAAAAATCGACTCTTCCGTTGATGCAATCTCCTTCAAATGCGCATTTTTTAACATGTTATTTCTTTCTCCTGACTCAATATCAAAAGCTTCACTAGCCTTAGGGATACTCAACTTTCCTAACAATACATCCTTATAACCATATCATTTAGCTTTAGCAAGGAACTTGTTTGCCACTCCTCACTCTCCCCATAGAACGAATCACATAAATTGCATTCAAATCCATCATTTTACAAATATCAATGGAGTACAAACAATTAAATTATGTAAGCAACCAAACTATCAAAGTGACAACGCTTCAACATAATAAATAATTCTTGGACATATGATAATTTGATAAGAGCACAAATAGGTACTCACACTTAAATGTGTTTGAAAGCTAACAAAAGTGAAAAGGAAAAGCAAAGTTGGACAAGTTGTAATTACGAAGTAGAAGCTAATAAATATCCCAAATGAATGACCTAAGCAAATAAAGGGAAAGTAGATTGAACACAATAGTCACTAAATTAATGGCTCCAAATGGTTCTCGATACCTTTTTCCCCATTCATGAAGGGATGATTTGAAGATTGCCTACCAGTATTGTTGTTTCTAATAAATCCTTTGCGTTATTCTGAGAATTCTTTAAGCCCAAAATGGAGTCTATTTCTTTCTTCCACTTTTACCGTGGAGGCTTCATAGCCAAGATGGAGTCCATGACTCTCTTCTCTCGGTGTATGCTATTTGCATATCTCAGTTCCCCCCCCCCCCTCAGTAGCTGCCAATGGCATCTTGATGAGGTATTATCTTAATCACATCTTCTGGATTAAATTTAATACGAATCGCTTGAAATGATGAAATTCCCAATTTGTTTTGGGAAAGGAATTAAAGCCCCCCGATTCCTCTCCAGAATAAGTCTGATATGTTTCACATCCAAAGTTCGGGCACATTCAAAAGTAATTCAGGCTAACATCTAAGGCAGATCAGTCGACTTGCTCTACTCTACACTTACTTCCAACCTTGTGCTTAAAAGAGACTTTTGCTCGGGTTTAACATTGTGCGCGTTGTTAACTTTGAAAGATATCAGACCATTGACGAAATGTCTCCTGCCTAAACTTCCTCAAAGTGGTATGGTCTAAAAGTGCATCCAAGTAAGGCATAAATTTCAGGAAAGAAGGCCATGATACTGTCTAAAAGTCACATTAATGAACCGTACCAACAATAGTTTTATCAACCAAGAAAGCCTACATTTAAAATACATACCTTTCACATTGTCACCAAAGAAAAATTAAACCTTAAAATCCAACCATGTTGCAAGATTGCTTGGTTGACTAATAAGGATGTCAACTGTATTGGTAAACATTTTGATCTTCCACCCACTATAAATACCCGGCTCATCATCAACTCACTTTAGAACATCATTTCAGCACATCATCAACATGCATGAGCTTCACCAGTCAACAATCTCAAAAGTCTTTGATAAGCTGGTAAAAATATAGGTACAATCAAATGCCATATAGTCAATTGAGCATTTGGTAATTTCATTCCATCTAAGTTCATTCGCTTTTTTAAATATAAATATTGTTGAAGATTAGCCTTCCATTCAATAGATTTTTCATTTTGCGATAAGAAAGGTCATTTTTTTCCTTGATAGTTTATGCTTATGCTGTGCTAGAATACACATACTATTTCCCTTTGATTCGTTTTTGAAATTAACCGAAAAGTTGTTTAATACCTATGCTTAATTGGTGGGAGCTGCACCGAATCAAAATTAACTCCAGTTACACTGCATATATAAATTTGTAATTATTCCATACAAAATATAATGTCATCAACAGTGATATTGGAATTTATCGCAAGCGTTTCAAGTATTCAATATGTTTAGCTGCTGAAAGATTTGTCTCAGCATCAAAGGACAAAAAAGAATAAGATGTTTAATTGCTATATGGGGAAAAAGTACAAACGCTGCCAAATAATTCACACCTTCGTCTGGCAATCCATCAACTACTTAATTTTACAACGCATAGACCACGAAACATTTTTTGATAACTCTTTTCCTCACAATGCTTCCAGATAGCCTATTGATTGCTAGCGTCATGTTTCCTCAATTGAAATTTTGATGATGACTATGATGGACAACAACTATTGGAAAGTTAATTCCGATAATTTTTTCAAGTTTTTGTTTAAGGTCTTTATTGAACAAAGCATTTGGCACTCTTTTAATAAAATACGGATTCTTGAAATAGTTCGTTTGTACCGTTTTGTTTCCAAAATCATTTTTATGCATTTCTTTCAGTCTTGCACAAAGTTCGCGAAACTCCAAGCCCATGTGGGCTTAATTTGGATGAAGTTGTATCTCCTAACTTCAAGTGTCATTGAGTTTTGAATTCAATGAATAATAATACTTGCGAGCCTCTAATCGTCGATTTTACTTACAGTCAGGTCAATACATTTTAATTCGACAGTTTTTGTTTTCGGACGTTCGCGTTTTCTATTCCGAAATTTGGGTACGTGGTGATTATTATTGATGTTAAAGCATAATTAATCATTATCATTCCCTTCATTCATTTGCATTGGGTTCAGATGCATGTCTTCCTTCATTTTTGAGAATAAGACGACGTGGCAAAGAAATTTGTTCAATGATTTTTTCTCACTCTTAAACAAAGGTCTTGAAAACGGAAATGGGTAGTGCCGATAGAAACTACAAATCCAAACTCGTGGATTACACCAGATTTAGAAGAGATGATATGCCCTCGCATATATACAGAGTAGAAAGAGGTGATGCACCTTCTCTGTGTAAAGTCGAAAGAGATGCAGCATATAGCAAAATTGTAAAACCAGGATTGTTGAATCCAGCCCAAATTGTTTCCCCTGATGCCAAACGAACCGTGATAAAGCAGGCGCATAACTCACATTCTTTTATATCCGATGATGCTACCATTGAAATACTTATCAAGAGAGTGTCATCTAATAAACTTTCATACCATAGAAGTGCAGCGTTTTCTCGAGATGAGTTGCTACTAGCATTTGAGAAGCAAGCAACCTCGCGCAAAAATACTACCAAAGAAGGAAAGGCAAATAGCGGCATCAATTGCCGTAAAACTGATTTTGGGCCTTACGCGATGCCGAGGGTAGGAAAGCGCTTTAGCCACATCGAAAGAATGCTTAATAGGCCGGACAATCCTTTACGTTGTGATCCTAGGTTTTCTTCAGGCTCAATCAGAAGGATTGCCTCTGAGCCAACATTTCTTACCTTAGTTAATTGCGAAGAATAAATATTGATTGATTCCACTCGGATTCCCAATAAAAATTTTAAGTATGGCAATTAAGCATTGGTTTTGAAGTGTTTATCCTTTGTTCAGGTAAACATTTCGAAGCTATAGATTTTGTGAAATTATGACAATATCAAGATCAGGTGATGACGGAAATAGTTGATGAATGAATTTGTCAAAGAAAAGTCTTATACGAAGCAAAGTATGTTGGGTGACCTGTATGAGCCAAGATCAGAAGTGGGATAAGAGCCGTTTTGTTTAATCATACTACAAACAGTTTATTCGAGTTGCGTCCATTGTATTATGGCTATGAAGTCTTCCTGATACCCTCCCCTTTTAAATGTCCATCCCTTTTCTGCCAAAGGCTGATTCTCTCAAGTGTTTGGTGACAGTTTTCCTCAAAAAATCTTTATCAATCCTCTCTCTTTTATTTGAATCAAATAAATAAATTTCACTTTTATCTTTCCAAGAGCATCAAAATACTATGTTTCGGATATCGATCTTTTTTATCTGGCTCTCTAACATTTTGTTTAGATATTTAACTTAAATGCAATAAGGTTTACTGCCAATCCCTGATCCCCTTAGTGAGGCTGCAAACCTTCAGAAACAAAAAAACGTTGTATTCAATCTTCTATTGTACATGAGGGAAACGCAGTCATTCATCCCCTTGACTGTAACTTCTTCATTCTGATACGAAACAAAGCAATCCTTAAATGTAACATCTGCTTCATTCTATCAAGAAATCTTCAAGCTTGTTCACACTTCGTTGTTGTTCGCTAAACTTCAACTTAACCACTTTGTCTACCTTTACGGTGTTAACCTTTCCAACGGTTAGCACCAATACAATTTTTTTTAAAGGAATCGCCTGAACGAATTACTTTCAAGGCAATGTCAGCTGTAGCAATTGATAAATTCCGTGCATTAACCATCATTCTTTTAGTTTTCCTTCTGTCTCTTTAACAACTGTAATCACTTGGCCTTTAAATTCTAAGGTTTCCTACTTTCTATTCCTAGCTTTCCGCCTAGCTGTCCACAATTACCCCACCTCATTTTGAATTGACTTACACATCAAGTCTTTTCCTCTGTCAAATCAGTTTTATTTTTTAATCCAATTTGCCAGATAACCTCCTGAGTATCAAACTTAACTCTCCTCCCGTTGTATCGATACTCAATATTTCCATTACAGTCATCTAGAACTCGTAATGATTCGTAAAAAATGTAACTGAACGGAAACTGATCATAAGTCATTTTTGAGCCCATAACTCCCAACTTAGTTTGAATCTCCGCCAATTCATGAATCCCATTCTACTGATCTTCATTCTTTCACAACCTTCTTTGCTTGAACATTCTTCCACACTTTATCAATGAAGGAGCGGACACCGAATCAAACTTCTCTTGAGGTTCTTTCAAGCAAATTCAGAATTTTTTATTGGCACTTGAAACACCGCAGCAAAACTAGCAAATAAGATGTCTTTTGAATGAGAGTTGCAATAAATTCTTAATCAGGACATACAATATATGTGCTAGTCAATGTAATGCTTCAAAACGTTTTCAACGGTAAATAATTTGTTTCTGAATCTATGTATATTTTCTTGTGAATGTTAAGACTAAATAATTAACTTTTTCTGGGGTGAGCATTTTGAAGATAGAGAATGAAGAACCATAAATGTATCTTCTTGTCGAAGCCAGTTCTGTGCAATAAAAAAATTAAGCATTTGTATACCTTTACATATGCTTAGGAATATACACCGTTTCTTCTAGCAGCAGTATCCATTTGTGATCTAAGTAGCATTCATTGCAATTTAAACTCAGAATTTGCAATCTTGTAACGGAATAGAAGCTTTTTATGCCAGTCTGAAAACAATTTAGCAATTATAAGAAGAAAAGATATTCACATGGTTTCTAGTTATCTCAACCTTATATCAGCGATATGAAGCAACATCTTCTTTCTGTTTATGCTGCCTTAGTCACAAACCTGTCTTTTGATTATTCTAAGGTTTTATAAAGTATCGAGCATTATGCCAAGAAAAAGTTTGAGATATAGACAACATTAAGAGACGAAAAGAATCAATGTGAGTTATCTGAGTATTTTAGATTCAAGTTTAAAAGTATGCTGCACTAACTGTATTCAATGGTACCGTAGAAAAAACTAGCAACACAGCTGATGTGTCGACCGAAAAGCATAGGTTGGAAAATTTCAAGGAGCGCTATGACTGGTTTGTATATCAACCTTTGGTTTTATGATAAGTGACTAAGGGTATTCAGGAATAATTGAACGAAAGGATTCTAAGATCAATTAAAACATGAAGTTAACTGCGGAAAGTAAATGCCATGGTTATGTGATAACTAACAATTAAGGTGTGGCTAAAGACCAATTTATTGCACAGATATTGAACAGCTTTACATGTGACTACAAATAACAAAACATTATTGGAGGCGAGGAATGTGAATAGGGAAAGCCGTTAACTGCTAAAGATTTAAACGAGGAGTCGATTTTGAGATTTTAGATATTTTCATAAAAAGCTGAATCCAGTTAGAATGAAGATTTAGGTGGGGACAGCATTAATAAGTTTAGGCTGGGTCACAAGGTAGGGCACAGCAAGTCAAAAACAGGCTAGAGTGGATATGAGATATGAGATTACTTGTAAATATTTCAAGACGCTCGGAAATGTGGAGTCTAGTTCTTCAATTTCAAGATTAAGAACTTGACCTACCTTGACGGAAGGATCAAGAAGTTAATCTCCAGCCAATAGGTTGTATTCAATAACAGTTTAAAAATAAAGTAATAAACTAAAGAGATGTGTACATGTATCGTTATTGCATAGAAAATGATAGTAGAATCAAAATATTCTAATATTTACTGATCTAGCTATGGCAGTTACAAGTAAACTAAAACAGTTGGGAAGAAGCTTTGGAACAAGATCTAATTCTTCAAGAGAGTTCACAAACATGTCTTGAGAAGGGTCAAGAAGTTCTTTCTGAGAGAAGTTCTCAGACTACACAAGACTAAAGAATAAAATTGATGTAAAATAGATTGTAATTTATTATTGTGTTCTCTCTATGAGGATCATCGTGTAATGGAGACAACAGGATAAAACTCTCTATGAGAGAAGTTCTAAGTGCTCGTTCCCCTTATGAAACTTGGATGATGCATCATATTTCAAACAAATGAAGTTTTGCTTGGAAGTCAAAAACAACTGTAATGCTAGTCAATAGAAATGTAACATTGTGAAGAAAACTATCCGTTATCAATTTGAATTGGAGCCTAATATGATTGGAAAGAAAAGCATGAATGACAATCACAATCTACATTAGATCATACCCAAGTACTGCTTGCTCTCTTTAGTGCAAAATTTCTAGGACTACAAGTAAGCTTGTAGATCATGAGACATTCAAATGATGCTTTGGAAAGGAATTGAAACAAAACTCTGGGCGCCCTTTGTCTTATGAACATCGTGTAACTGGAATGCATGACTCAGAAAAGCAAATAAAATATTTGGAGATTTGCTATGAATAAAGGATATATCAGGATCAACTATCCATTGGAACAGGTTCATAACGGTTTTATAAATCTCTTTGCTATCAAATTAGATCCAGGGGTTAGGGGTTAGGTACTTGAAGAAATTTGAATCCTGAAAAGAAGGATCATAAATGTGAAAATTTAATTGTGAAAATTGTTGTGGATGGACCACTTCACTTTTTACTGGAATAATTTAGGAATGATTTTACATTTTCAAATACGTGTAATTCCTCTAGAAATTTAGTGATGATCTCAATTCTGGTTGAATCGCTATACCATTCAAATCATGACTTTTTTCTTCCCCAAGATTTTACACGATTTCATAGTAAATGATCTACTGATTTGTGAAGGTAAGGGAGAGAATAAATACCATGAGAGCAAAGATCAAGATTCAATGAATGAGTACAAGATACTGAAATCATTCATCACATTCATAATGCTTGACTTTTTTTGCTCTTCTTCTTTGTTGATTTCTTCTCACTTTTTTGCTTTTTAGCCTTTTTCACTTTTCTCGCGGAATCATCTCTTGGCTCAGAAATGGACTCACTTTCAAGCATTAGCTTTGCTTGTTTTTCTGCCTCTTGAATAGCTGCTAAAATCTCTGAACTCAACGATTTATCTTGAAGACTTGTGGATTCAATATTTTCCTCCATCACTTCCTGATTGCGATATTGAATATCCTCTGATGATTGTTTCGTACTTGTTTCCAGAAAGGAGGAGTCTTCAATCATATATTCATCATCATTGTCTTCTTTTTCAAGACTCATTACAGAATGCAGTGGTGTGCTTTGAATCATATAGTCATCATCGTCATCTTCATCTTCAATAACCATTGCTTTGTTACTGAAAAATGAGTGCTGTGGATGTCGCGATAAATCGTTTGACTCGTAAGCTTTCTCCCGATTTTCATTTTCCTCATTCATTGATGGACTAAGTTGATCCACTTCGTCTACTTGATTTTCTTTCGTTTCAATCAAGCTTGAAGATGAAATATCCGATGCACTCACTGCATCATCTCGCAAAGCAGCTCTACAAGGAGAATCTTCATTTTCTTCAACAATTTCATGGTGATCTTGATCAGTTAAAAGTTTTGAATCAGAAGCATCTGAAGGAGTACCCTCGGAGAATGACTTTAGCACTACCTTTGGTCTTGAAGCGTTGATAACAGCCGGATCCTTTTCGCTGTCTGAATTGTTCAGCTTGGTATTGCATTCCTCCTCAGAGTAGGTGCCCTCCATTCTTTTTTTATGCTCTTCCCCCTCGGAAACTATCGAGTGTTCTGAACTTTCCAAGTCAAAATCATCTGATTCCCAACCATTTTGTTCTATATTCTCTTCCGATCCTTGATCTGAAGTATTCGAGGTAGCTTCATCATTGCTTTTTGTTGAATGATTTGTACTAGTATCGAGATCAATACTATTTTCGTTATCACCTTGATCCCGATTGATGTCCATTCTCTCTGGCAGAGGAGTTTTGTTGGATGGAGAATGAGGAGGATCTGAAGAAAGTGAAGAACTTTTGAATCTCGTGGGAAGTCCTGCATCGGACTGATTTTGGAATCTATTAAAATTGGATTTTGAATCTGTATCCTTATTCAATGCAGCAACTTTGTTCACGTTGCGCTTTTCTTCGTTGAGATATTCCATTTTAGGATTTGTAGCTTGTGTGTCATTAGGCTCAGATAGCATCGTTGATTCAATTTTGGTTTCCATGGTTTCATTTTTGTTGCCTCCATGAATTGATCTTGAGGTAGTGCCGCGTCCAGAAGACTGTTGCTCAGCATCATGAACAGTAGCATTTTGCTGATAAGAATTAGCTGCTGTCATGCGCTTTCCCGTATCATCATAATAGAAATCATCTTCATCATCATCTGATGTCTGTGAGGTAATTTTCCCTTTCGCTTGTGATTGCCAACTGTTATCCATATCATCGTCATCGGCAAAAAAATCTTCCAAGGTCTGCACGTTTCCCAATCGCTTCGAAGGAAATATCATAGATTTTTCTTGAGAGTTTCTCTTGATGTTTTGATGGAATGTTCGACGTGGTATTGGATCCACTTCTGTGGACGTTGGCGTTCTTGATGATTCAAGTGGGATTGGAATTTTTGCTGGTGATTGGATTGACGAAGATCGATTAAGAAGCGCTACAAACTCCTCGTACGACATGTCTTTATTGCTTTGATTGATCTGCCGCGATGCTTTTTCGACCTCCTTCAGTTGATCCTCCAAGTGTTGCTGCTTCCGGTACAAGTACGATTGATATATGAAATTATGCAACGACGCAAGGCCATAACAGTTTTTGAGAGATGTGACAATGGTCTTACGAAGACCAGTAAACATTGCTGTCCCTTGTAAATTCGTCATAGGAGCATCCTGAATCCAAGTTTTCACATCTTCTTCAGATACTTGTGACGTATTGCTTTTGTCTTGTTGATCTCGAAAGTTTAATAGTATACAGATAGAAGTGTTTCGTCGTTTCGATAAAAATGACAAAGTTCTAAGGAGATATGATTTCAATTGATCTGGATCATGTTGAGGGTTTAGCATGATGATGCCAAAATCAAGGTTATCTGGCACATCTTCTCTCATTTCGACTTGAAGTTGAATGCGCTCCCCCCAAGTTGGACCAGGGGCATGATATGGTATGACGATTCTTTGATTCCCATTGGAATCTCTCAATTTCATCTCTTTTCTACTATCTTCATCATTATATGAAGCTTCATGAAAGGGATCCTTCCCTTCAAGTCGTTTAAGTAGTGTCCGTTTACCTGATGACGGCAATCCCAAAATTATGCCACTATATAAAATAGGAGTTCGTTGAGGCAATGTTGAGCAACCAACAGAAGTCACATCATTCAATCGATGTTTTGCATGACGCTTTGGAGCATGCTTCTTTGTTGGAGAAGTTGCTATGGTGGGAACTTGTGACTCTTCATGCTGTTCCAACAGAACAGATTCAGTTGTACCCATCACACTGTACTTGTGAACCTTACTTGTGTGCGCATACAAAGCGTGCGATGAAAAACGAAAAGAAAAAATCAACTCCGACTGTATCTAACATTATACCATATGGTTTGGATTCTTTTTCACTTTTTTCTATTGGTGGTGGTAAAAGCCTTCTAGTGACATTACGCCTTAACAACAAAAACAACAACGATAACTACGAGCTTTGATCCGAAATGTCATCCGCTGCAACTCAAGCAAGAGTACAAGAATTGAACCTCAAAATTGAAAGTGAAGCTCGGAATGTATTAGATGGTATTGACCGACATTGGTTACGGAATGTTGCCAAGTCATCCTATAAGTGTGTTTTAACATGCTATGATAAAGCAGGAACGACTGGTAGCTCCGAATCACTAGACAATTGTAGTCGGAATTGTCAAGTCAAGTTTCAGCATGCCAATTCGATTGTACAAAATGTGCGTTGGTACTTTTTTTTCCAAATTCATTCGACGAATCCGATCCAATACTTGCATTTCCATGGTCGTCTCTCCATTGACGTCTATCATGTTATCAAGGTTTGGAAGGCACACAGTGTTAAGCTATGTTGCAACTTTTTATCTTTGAATAATCTTTGCTAACTTCTTTCTTCCTTTCTCCTACCACCTTAGGAAACAGCGCAATTTCAAAACCGTCTGAATCGTGCCATGATGGATTGTCACGATCAAGCACGTGACATGATTAAGCCTGGTATGGAAAATGATCCTACAATGATTGCCAAGATTGAAAGTCATGCTATATCCTGCATGTCCAAAACTGTAGATTCACACATTCAACTTTTGCGACCGATGAAAGATCGAATTATTAACGAAATGAAAAAGCTAGACTAATTGTTATTCACTTCTATGCTAACCTATCGAAATTACGGAAAAACATTCTTCTTATGATGTATATGATATCGCTGATGCATGTATATACTTTATTACTGTGTCTACACTCCGAATCAAAGTTTGTCAAAGGATTGTAAAATCATGTTGTTCTGCTATATCCGAATTATTCGTCTAAACATTATAGCACCAATCATAAGTGGACTCAACTCCTCAACATGTTCTATCTAATAGAGAACAAACGACTGAGTTATTGTAAATTGAAAAGGCGGGTGACAAAAAGGCTTTGTATGGAAAATTTTCATTTGCAGCCTGTCGTTATGAATGATCCACATCAGTAACGCATTTTTCCAATGACACGAAAAATGTAGGCATGATGTACCTTTTTTAGTAAGCCCAATCTACCGGCTAAGAATTGTTAAAATTGTTCTCAATCATAATCTTGTTGATCAATAAAATGAGTTTTCCTAATTCACAATTACACTTTTTTCGTTCTTATCTTGTGCATTTACAGCATTGAGTTATGAAACAAGCGATATATCAAAGCCAAGAGGGATTTTGCGTAACGTTGATCAGTCTTTATAATTTTACCAGAGAATGGATCCTCTGGGCCTAAAACCACATTTTCTTTGGAAATCTCTTTTAAACTTTTAAATTCCAATTAAATGTATTCTAGCCTTTACCTGATGAAGAATCATAAGTGCTTAGTCTGATATATACTTTCGAAGCGCAAAACCAAGGCTTCCATTTGCATCTTAATTGAACCTTTCAGATCCTGCAAATAAAAATCAAATGGTTGAAAATGATCTCATTCAATTATATTCATGAAATTTTTTTTTGTTAGCCTGATTGAAGTGAACAACTTTCAGTAGAAAAAGTCAAATCATGGACAAGTGCCATAACTTACAATTCTCCAATGGAAAGTGAAAGTGCATCAATTAGATTTGACGAATTCCGTTCATTGTAATAATCCCACAAGGTTCATGAAGAGGGGAATAAGGAATCTGAACGCGAAAATTCTCAATGTCGGGGGATGAAAGTTTCAAAAAAATGTATAGATATGTCCAGTAATGAAGATGAAGGGGATGTATCAGCGGCTGCTGTGATAGATGAATATGATGAAGAAGATGAGGAAGAGGAAGTCATAGTTGCAGAATCTGTGGACGATGAAGATGAAGTAATGACTATAAAGTCGGAGCAAACCTACTACTATGATGAGGATGATTCCAAGCGATCCCAGGGTGGTGGATCAAGTCACGGAAAGCGGAAACAACGTGGAGGACCTCCTCCAGGGTGTCGAAAGGGGCGAACTCCTGCAGTTCAGGGATTGTCAATTCCTTTCCGAGCCATGAAGAGGACTATGAAAATGGACCCAGATATTGGGACTGTACAAAACGAGGCAGCGATTGTAACAACATTTGCGGCAGAATTATTTGTTAAAAAATTGGCAACCCAAAGTCACATGATTGCTAAAAATAAAGGACGAAACACAATACGCTATGAAGATGTCGCCGAAGCTAGGACAAAGGATCCAGCTTTAGCATTCCTAGAAATGCTATTGCCATAAAAAATTATAGTTTTCGTTTAGACTTTTTGATTTCATTCTCAATAGCACCAGATTGCACAATTTTATGTAAAACCGCATACTGTTCTTCAGTTAATGAGATGCCCTTTTTCCCTGGTAATGCCTTCCCATTCTTTTCGTACATCTAAGCAATGGAAACATCCAGTAAATCAAATATTCTATATCAGAACTAAAATCGACATAAACGAATTACGTACCTCTCGAATATCGACCAATACATTCCCCTTGAATGATCGTACAGTGATACGGCGTTGCGTTGATAGTTCCCAATAAGTGTCACCTTCGCTATTTGATTTAGTTGAGATATTGATTAACTTTGAGGAATCTTTCATACTCTCCGATTTTCCCTCTCTTACATCCTCCCCATCATCAAGGCATTCGCTAGATTGATCAATATTCTCGCTAATCAGTTTAATTCTTGGTTCCGCTCTTAGGGTCTTTTGCCTTTTGGAGGACGGACTTTCGTTGCACGACATGATTTCGTTGTTTAGCAAACCGGACGAAAACTGTGGTGACAATGGAATAGTACCAGTAAGCATAATTTAGCTATTAGGAATCATGATGCAAAAATTGCAACAAAATTAGAGTATTTCTTGAAACGTTTTACATGCGTGAAAAAGGCAAATACTTTAGAATTATAAGGCAATATCTTGTTTTACTTTTATTTTTAACTCGGTGTATCATCTTTAATGTCTATAATAGGGATAAAAATGGAGAGTAGGAAATAAATGTTTGTGAAAGGTTTTGGAGCATATACAATATCTTAAATTGGCAGTCATATGGTGTCTTTGTTTCTAGTTTATAATTGTCCTTTGTAACGCTTGCTCCTACGTACACTGATCTAAGCGTAAAACATATATAAGTGTTGTGTTAATAGCCAAAACGCTTTTAGTCTTTTCCACATTGCACTATTGATTATAGGAATTATGACTGTATGAATATGGCTGAGGTCGTAATTAGGAGTCATTGACCACAAAACATTTCTGAATACCAGGTCTTTTCTGATTTGCCTTACACATTTAAGCTTAGGACTTTGCTGCTGATGCTCTAAAATAATGAGAATTGATCTGATCAGCTTTCAGAAAGATAAACCATTGTTCCAATTTACCATAAGAGAACTATTCCGCACATCACTGAATGCGATTTTTTTAAAATATATATAGATTGGATATTGCTCATAATCTTTTCTTAAACGAGGTATTATCTTCTTGATTCATACAACAAGGTATGTCAGAATACACCAACTTAGTCAAGAAACATCGAAACTTCAGTGCAATTTTACTCTGAGAGGAAAGTCATTCAGAGCTGCTCCAATTACTATCCACAATTTGATGGTGAATTGTATGCTACTTCCTCATTAACCATGGTGCCCCTATCTGCTCCTTGTTTAAGAAAAAGGCAATTCCTACTTAGAACATTTAAGCTTAGAATCTGATTCTTCTATCAATCAAGACGCTCCCCATTTCCAGGAGTACCAAGAAGTCATTTCAGGTATGAAAAATTCTGCAACATCTCATAATATCACCTTGTCACTAATATAACGATCATGGTCAACAATACGCCTTTAAACTAACCTTGTAACATTTAAACCCAATTCATATGACTCACCTTTCTCCTATCACCCACATCTAGTTAGCTAAAGAGTCTTGCCTAGTTGATTGGAAACGGAAAAAAGATATACTTTGGGTTGTTGCGTTGCTTCACTTGTATGCATAGTACGCTACAACATCATGATTTATTACAAACTTATCATAGCCATGCAACCATTGAATGATTGCAAAGGCCTAGTTTCGGTATGGTAAATGGATTCACCTCCAGTATAATTGAATAAAGGCCTTCAGCTCATATATGATTCGAAAACGAGAAACATGAAACTTCTAGGATGTCAAAGAAGCAACTCATAATTATTACTGTTTTCGGAGTTGTGTTTTAATTTGAAGCTAATGCAATTTTCACTAGAGTTTTGTCATATGATTTGCTCAGGAGCCAAAAAGAATGGTTGGTTAGACAGCCACACGTTAGGGAAGTAAACAATGACTCTATGCTATAGTGCATACATTCACACGATGAAAAAAAACGTTAGCGACGTAATGGTTAATGCGATCTAATTTTTGGAAGGAGTTTTAAAAGCTGCTGCCCTCATTCGTATACCCAAGAAGACGAGCAGCTGGTCCACTCCGACAATCCCTCTGGAAACCATAGTTCAATTTCCTTTTGGGCAGATTCAACAGAATCACTACCGTGGCAAACATTTCGGCCAACCTCAATGCAGAAATCACCACGGATAGTACCCATAGCAGAATCCGAAGGCATCGTAGCACCGAGCATTTTGCGTCCCTCCAAAACGACGTTACCTCCTTCCCAAACCATGGCGACAACAGGACCAGAAGTCATGTACGAAATGAGGCCCGGAAAGAACTTCTTTTCCTTCAAGTCTTCGTAATGCTTTTGCATGTGCTCAACGCCAGGAGAAGTCAATTTCATGGCGACGAGTTTGTAACCCTTTTGTTCGAATCGCTTGATGATTTCACCAATGAGTCCTCGCTGAACGCCATCGGGCTTGATCATTATGTCTAAAAGAAAGAAATGAACATCGAATGAGATGCGATTAATGTTATAATCTCATAGGTACTTAAAAAGAATTATGCGAGTAGCATATCAAGAGAATCATGTATTGTAACCAAAATTGAATATATCTCGATCATTTTACTCACAGGTGCGCTCCATTGTCTTTTTCTTATCTTATTAAACTCTGAGTTTAAAAATGCCACTATTCCTCTTACTCCTTACCATTCAAATAAAAAACTAGTGGTACTAACTCAAACTACTACCACCCGCACTCGACTGTCAACAGGGATGTCATAAACAACACTTACTTCCCAAAGGACCAGCACTCCTTGACAGGAGAGTAATTGTTGAATTATCAAGAAATGAATGCTGTTCTTATGGTATCAATATATATTCTAATGGACTAAGTGAAGATCAGAAGTCGTGTCGAGAATTTCAGGAGAATGCCAGTTGTTTCTACCATTAATATTACATATATATTCAATGCCCTATATTTTTTGGAACTAAAAAGAGCAAACTGTTGAAGTAACGTCTCTGAGATGTTGTGAAGTAGGTGAAAACAACACTAAAGATCATTACAAGCACAATTTTTTCGGAGTTAAAAGCAAATACTCAATGACAAAAGCTGCACAGCGAAGTGAAAAGGTTGAGAGCAAGCTTCAAACCAACACTAGAAAAACTGTAAATCAAGACAATGCCTCGCCTCCTATCGAAAACATCTTGATTCGGGAATTAAAGCCACTATAGTTTAAAAAAACGAAATTTTTCTTTCTGCTGAAGATGCTACATTTCATGGATTCAGATTTTCCGCTTTTCAACCTTTGCTATATCATTAATAATTCTACCTTAGGAATAAAGCATATAGCAACAATCTATATTTCTGAACATACATCTTGATCCTTGTAGATTATGAACAGTGGAAGCTTTGTATCCAAAAGGAGGTGTGTCTACTATAGAGGTTCGACAAATTGCACTTTATGTACTTTGCTTCTAAATTGACATCTAGAAAGAATAATGCTCGGATATACGCTTCTTATTTGTGATTATTTGATCAACAAGATCAATTGTTGAATGATTACTCAACTGTATTCTATTCTTTATGTGCTGTTAAAGCAGATTCTATTACGTGTTATCGATTAAAGGTCGAACAAACACGCCAGAGAGAGGTTTTATGATCAGCATCAATTATATCAAACAATGGAAACTCGTTTTCAAGCAAATTATACTCGTTTACATATGTCCGTGCTTTTGTTAAGCACAGCAAAGTTTCTCACGGTACTTCAAGAAGGGCCTTTGAAATGTTTCCTTCATTTTTTTTATTGCAGGCATAGCATGATCATCTAAATCACTGTCATTCTCATCATCATATATATCATTATCCTTGTCTGTGGTGATAAAAACAACTTTGTAATAAAAGAATTGCTCAAACCCACATGATTTATGTTTTTTAGTATTTCAATAAATACACTTTCCCTTTGATGACCCGCAATATCTTTGCAAAGATTTTAATTTCCTCTCTTTGCCAAAAGCAGTACAAAGCAATCTTCAAGACACTGTATTGACTTCCCTACCACGATGAAGCTAGACATCTTCATTAATCTTATTGATGATCCTTCCTTTTACCGATGAGTCCTCCTTTCATAACTTTTAGAGGCTTCCAATGCTTATATCATTTTAAAAGTAATGTTTCTAGTGCTTCTTTCTTTTAATAAGGTTAGCAGCTGTGAATTTAGTGTCCAGGGAAAACATTTACTCTTTAATTTACGCAAAAACAGGATTTATTTCACAATCCCAAAGGAAACCATGTGCTAGAATGGCAAGGAAAATTATTATTAAATACAAAATACCACTCGAGTTAGCTGCAGATTGCTTATGCACTTTCGCGCGCCATTTTATTTGATTGGTTGTGTTAGGTCTGTATAAATATTTCTTCATGAAAGAGTTTACAAGTGTATCGAAAGGAGGGTGCATCTTATAAAGAAGATCATTTACGAGGCTAATGCAATGAAGAAAATGTAACTTAGGGTGATAGGAGAGTATCTTATTCGTCGTTCTATTTATTTTATATTCACCCTTACGAAATATTGCAAAAGACTGGTTCGGAGGTGCGTGACCACTGATCTGTTGTGCGAACTAGATTTTTCTACGTACACTTCTGTATTGATTATCAGATTCTCAAGATTCATTTATTTAGGGAATTTCAATCGACTATTGTTTTTTTGTGACACAGGTGAGTGAGAGATTCGACGGAATTCGAATATATCTCATCGTGCTTCTTATTTCTATTCCATTCGAAGAGAGATTCACTATACAATGATGGTGGCCAAAATGGATTCAAATTTTACCTTATATTCAAAAGGCATAGAAAAGATAGAAGGCGCAATATCCAAATCGTTGGCACACAATGAAAACGCTGCTACGGCTGCAGAACATGACATGCCTCCTTCAGTTGGAGCTCCGAATGAAGATTCATCAATTGAATCTTCTGACATTTCCAACCAATTTCATTTCAAAACTAATAGACGGCGAATAGTATCAATAACAGACTCAGAAATCGATTTTCCTTATTCGGTCAAGAAATCACGTACTGAATCTCCTAATGCCATTGCCTCATACGTTGGAACGTTGGCACAACCTGACGATGCATCATTTCTTAATCCATTGCACGTTTTTGTTCGTAAACAAATAGAAGTTTTCACCGCAACTGAGAAAGAAATATCCCAGCCTGCACCAGGGAGGAAAGTAGCGATTCGTTTACAGCAAGTTGGATTAAGGTGCATTCATTGCAAAACAATGCCTTCAAAAAGTCGAGTTAAACGTTCTACATGTTATCCTTCCAGTGTTGGGAGAGTATATCATTCAGTGAGTGACATGAAGTTCGATCACTTTCCATTATGCAAAGGGTTTCCGTATGAATTGAGAATGGAGTTTGATTCCTTGAAGGCTGAAAGCAGAAAACCCGGGAAAGAAACTCAAGTTTATGGGCGTTCATCTACGTCACAGTATTACCACGATTCGGCCCGAAGGATGGGTATGGAAGATAGAAATGATGGAATCGAATTGCAAGAGCGATCTAGTTATTCAACAGAAAGCTCGTCGACTCTTGACAAAGAGACATGCGCCTCTTTCCTCAAAACGAAAAATCAGAGGGAAGATCCTGATAGTGAAGATCTAAGTGACCAGGGAATTAATTCTACATTTCATGATATGCGACTACTTTCCTCGTTACAGGTGCCGATGATATTTCATACGAATATTCTCAATTATAAGGTTTCATTGCCTACAAAGCTTAATCTGGCGAATGATGATGCAAAAAATGTCGTTCCTGATGAAAAAGAGCTTTCAACTTTCTCGGAACAGCAAACAGCTGTCTCGCTGGCTACTTCCATGGATAAAGACTTCTTGAATCCTTTACATTGCTTTGTCCGTCGTAACGTTGAATTTTTCGTCGCAACGAAGAAAGACGTAAGTGCTCCTTCCCCTGGCCGAAAGGTTCGAGTTGATGTTGGTCAAGTAGGTATTCGATGCATCCATTGTGCCAAGTCGCCAAAAAAGCACAGAATCAAGCGTGCAGTGTGCTATCCACCATCTATTTCTGGGATTTATCATTGTATTTCCAACATGAAATTTGACCACTTTGGGAGTTGTATAAATTTGCCCGATCAATTACGAGCAGAATTCAGCAACTTGCGTTTCAATTTTAATCGCCGAAACAGTAATTTGGGACACAATGGACCACAGACAGTGTCGTGTTCTACTGCTCAGTACTATCATGATTCTGCAATACGCTTGGGATTAAGGGACTCATCATGCGGAATCCGCTATGCTGCACGTAGCGTCGATGCTGAGGAGCATGTAAAGAGAGAATATTCCTTCGATGGGATTGCTGCTCTCATGTTGGCGGCTGGAAATCCATATCAACAGGCAGCTATTGCAGAAAAAACTGAAACGGGCATAACAATTTAATTCCTCTAATTGCCATGTTTTATCATTATCTCTCTTGATTCACTACGTAAGGGAAATCGACGACCACGCAGTTAAAGCGTACACACTTGTAATATTGAGACAGAGTTGTAATTAAAGTATTAACTGATATTGATATAATAAGGTTTTAATTCTTCGGTTTCATCTACTCAAAAGGAAGTATTTTTATTGATACAATTTGAATCTTTCCGAGGCTTTACTTAGTTCACTGGCTTTCCTAAGCTCGATTTTCATGAAATGGGCGCAAGGTTTTTGAGAAGATTGATGAGATTGTACGACGTAGTGCAAGAATAAACCGTGTAAGGCGCTGCCTAATCTTCAAATCTTTCTCAGGAAATCTCAACAGCAGGCCCAAATAATGTTTCCGCTTTATGATAGGCAGTAAGAAACCTAATTCCAATGTATCAAGCTACTAGTTTTTTTGTGAGCCTATACATGCTAATTAATTAGAATCTATTCTTTGTAAGAATCCGGATTCAGTTTCGGAGTTTGAGTGACAACGCATAGACCTCCCTGGATATCGCGGACTAATCGCCTTGATAGACCTGCCTACCTTCAAAAGTGAAATAAATTGGATCTAATATATTGAGCTACTTAAAATAGATTATTTGTTTTTAAATGTGCGCCTAAAGTTAATTTCCTAAAATCTTCTGTTGTGAAAATCATGTAGATTCTCTATTCAAATAGAATGCATTGTGTTTCTACTTCAAGGAACTGGAGTATTTTAAAACAACAATATATTGTCGCCCAGCATTGAGGTTTAAATTGAACCATATTTAACATGCTATCATATGCTATCCTCAACCCACCTACCGTGGAGTGTAGCATTGACTCACACAGGTTATAAAAAGAGGTCCAATATGAAACTTCTCTAATAACTTTCCCCTAGGAACATTAGATGCAGCAATTTACTCAGTCAACCCCCTTCCACTAACCCAAACTGGATACTATAAGCAAATTGAGGAAGATTGTGGATATTTTTCTCTTTTGACTTGAAATTCAATAATGACCGATAGATTAAATACATATTGGCATGGAATTGGTGTTTGAAGTTGCAGAAAGATTCATTAAAATATTTAGTATACTCTATGACACAAGACACCTTGATTGAATCTTCAATTAGCACCATATCCAAGGAGAATGCATCATGTATTTGCAAACCATTCTCATCACGCGTTCTCTAAGAAGAGACTAAGGCTTCTAAGACATCAGAAAATCTAATGCATATGACTTCTAACCGAAGCATCTTTAACGTCATTCTTGCCAAAACCAGATCTTATAGGGTATATGTCAAAAAGACGTATTAGAATGATCAATATCGTTTAGATGCATTTTAGCATCCAATGCCAGATCATCCTAACGCTTTTATGAAGATGATTAAGGGAAGGTCACAAGCAATGTCAGCTGCACGTCAAGTCCTGCTTTCACAAGTCATTTGGGATAGGAGTAGAGACCTTTTTGACGCTTTTCAGAAATAATGTTGAAGGTCACTATGGACACATTGGTGCAGGATACATATTTGACACAGATTTTCAGACTGCATACTGAGAATGTGGCGTAGACTGCTATGGGTGCATGAGCACTGTATGATGCACTACTCAGGGCTTGTCGAGATGGGGTAGGATGCAGGATCTTGATAGAAAATAGGAACAAGCAAGATAGTATCTGGTAATAATATATATTGGTTAATCAATATGAGACAGATGGTAAAATAAATGTTAGGATTAGAAAGCTTGAAAACGTCTTTACTACAGTTTCCATCAAAATTACAAAGGGGGGTTGTTACATGGATACAAGACTATGAAGATGCCTTCACGGATCTTATTAATCTCGGACAAAAGACTTGGAATGATGATGATAGTAAGACATATGGTTTGGTACAGAATGCACAAAGTATTGGTATGGTTGATATGGCTTTGAAGGATTAGTTAGTGATACAGTTTTACCGAGGAAAAGGGTGTAAGACTGATTCATTATACACATCAATCTCCTGATATTACTAAGAAAGATAAGGTCAAGGTAATTATAGTGTCCATTAATGAATTGAAATTTCAAGACTCACCTGGCTCTGTTGAAGATGTTAATATTTCATCATCTTTGAAAAATGCAGTAGTATGTAAATTGGCACAAGTACCTGCAGACATCTGGATGACTCTTGCTTTAGAGGAGAAGAAATGACTGTTATCTGAAAGAAAGCGCCAACAACAAGAAGAGGATAAGTTGAAAGAATCATATAGCCCAAGTAGCAAAGATATTACTAAAATCTCTGACAAAGATAGAACCATTTCTTCCAAGATGTCAAGTCAATATGCAAGAGACAAAAATGCTATAACTTCTGAATTGATTGAGAGCTTGGAACTTGGCAACTACAAAAACATCTGATGGATTCAAGTATTTCCTTTTTTACAATGAGTTCTGACTTTATTGGGAGATTGGAACTCGACATTAATTTCTTTTTCAAACGGATACTGATCTATCTGTTGCTGACAATGACTATTAGATACTGCTCTACGGTGAGATATAGAAAGTAGACACAGATAAAATATATCCTATTTTATTGTTGTTCTGTTAGTCTTGTCTAATCTTGAAACTTCTCTCAAGAGATCTTCGTGATTAAGCTTGAAGATTCGCAATCTTGTTCTAAGCTTCCTCCCAACTGCTTAGACAAGTTGCTTCAACCTTGTCC
>CAAAJI010000042.1:165112-176852 GCA_900642245.1 Fragilaria radians
CAAAAAGTTCAATGAAACGGAAAAAAATTTGATCTTCCGTTAGAGACTGGAGAAGCCAAGTTAAAGCGAGCAAAATCGGAAATAACTGCTAACTAAACAATCGGTGATCCTATCTATTTAGGTATGTCTAGAGCAAAATTTAGCAATTTTAATAACTACACTGTGAAATGAAATATTCCTTTTTCAAACATGTCAAGCAGAAAGTTTAAGGCGTCGATACATAAAAATGCACGAAGACTGGAGAGAGCATTGAAGCTGCAATCAAGATTATTTCCATCAGACGTCATGACGATCATGCATTCCCCAAAGCATCAACTATTCAGAGTAACTTCATTGAATTTTTGAAAAGGATTCCTTCGGAACCGAATGCAATTTCAAAAGAAGTTTAACGTTATTTTTTAACCAATTTTTGTATACTTCTCGACTCTTGCCGAAACGTGTTCCTCACATAACATTTTATTTTGCATTGAAAGATAAGCATCCATCGATCCACTGCCTGCTTTAACATACAAACTAAGGAAGTTAAACTGGCAAGATGGTTGGCGAAATCAGAAGTGTTAATTGAAGTTAAACGAAAGAATTACTTGTGACAATGTCCATAGCCTCAAAAATAAATATAGAGGAAAAGTCAAACGCTTTCCGAATTTGCATAGGATTCCAACAGTCATCAAAGCGGAAGGAGTCTTAAATAAATACCAGTGACGAAAACGGGTAGAAAAGGATGTTTACTCATTCATTCGTACAATTCCGTAACTGTTGGACTCACCAAGCTGTTTTTCTTATACAGATGGATCACCTGAATCAAATTTATGCGTCAGCACCATGCCTTAGGTCAATATTCAATTAGGCAAGCACATTATCTAGGAATGCCACTTTTTGACAAGTTCTGGTTCATAAATATGCTTCCTAACTCAGTGGTTCCCATTACAAAAGTATAAACCGATCATGCTAATGACATAGCATATCATCTAGACAAATATGCACACCTTTACTTATTCTAAAGGGCCAAAGAATCTAAGACCTACCCCTAATGGTCTGCGTGGTACAATGGTAACCCTTATATTTTACATAGGCTAAAGAGCATTTCGAGTTTTAGATGGGAATAAGATGAAATGTCCTGTCATTGAGTATTTCATATCCTACGCATGGCATCATTCGCTATATTTCATGTAGTTCTATGGTGCAACAATTCATCGTCCACCATCTTCTATGGATTTCGTCAAAAGTTCCAAAAGTTTGTCTACACCAATTGCTCTCCACATGGCTTGCCACGAATTATCTATTGGAGGGGCTCCAACATCACGCCTTGCCACAATGTGCATTTGTTCCGGACTGGCTCCATAAGGGTACATCCCAGCTCTCTTTGCCCTAGCATGCATGTCATTTAGTTCTTCATCCGACATCTGGGGCTTTCGACTCATAAAGTTTATTCCCTCAAAAACTCGTACCCCTCCTCTTTCTAGACACTGAAACTGAATTGCCTCTGTGTATTCACCTGTTGAGGGATCTTTTTGAACATCCTAGAAAGATGCGAGATAATGAGATAACACAGATTTCAAATTCTTTATCGCAAACTCATGAACTTCACGTACCACGATGTAATTTGGAAAAGTAACGCCGAATCCGCTCTCTCGTAAGACACCAGGAGGATCTCGCTTGTCAACCTTGCCAAATAAAAAGTAGTGAGCTCCGTTGGCAACGGGTGACTTATCCCATGAAAGAGGCGCAGCTGCTTGGGCAGGTCCTTTCACACCAAAGTCATCAATCCAACCTTCACCGTCGTCTGTTAGCTTAATGTCAAGAGTTGTATCATAAACTTCCTTGAATTGAGTCCAATCATGGAACTTTTGTTCATACCACAATCCTTGATACTTCTTTAGGTCAAAATCGACCATAGAAGACTGCCTAACTTTTTCATAAGACGGGCAGCCTTTTACGACTCTACCATCGTATGGATCATCTAGAGCTAGATTGTAATCCGAAAGGCCTGCTTGACCATCTAGGCCAGCTCCAATATATGCAAGAAAGGCACACAGAGCTGCAATGTTGACAGAGTTGCGGATTTCCTTGGAAAAGGAAATCGCTGCAATCGCAAGTACGTTACCGAGTAGGAATGAAAAGGGCACTAGATCGGCAATTTTCTGTCCTGGGCTAGCATGTAGCACATCGCTAATCCAAAGAACTGGTTGAAGAATGGGATGAGCAACGGCAAAAAAAATCCAAAAATTGAGTGCAGCCCAGAAGTCTTCGGGATTGTTGACGTTCGTGTACATTTCAATTACAGAGTCATAGAAAGTAACAAAACCATCAACGTGCATTCCAACGGCAATAGATCCTGATACAGCTGTAAGAGTTGGCAAAAGATTTGGAGAAAATTCAGGTATTTCGAAATCCGACACTTCAACTTGTTTCGTTCCAGCAACGACTTCAAGAGTTTCCATGAAGGCATCGGCAAATTCGGCATTTGTCTTTTCGTCAACAATGGGACTGGCAGGGTGAAAAGTACACTTCATTTCTCCTCCCACAGTCATAACGGATACTTGGTAAAGGCAGCCCGTTCTAGCATGGGACGTAGCAAAGAAGATGTCTTCAACCGCATAGTTCCCATGATTTACCTGGGGCACGATTCGTATATTAGAAGTGCTGACAAATTATAATTTAACCTCTCCTTACATACCTTCAAAGTATCTCTCTTTATCTGCGCCACACGTCGAATTGATGGCTGCTTTTCGTAAACACCCACGTTAGACACTCCCGCACTGTAAGCACGGCCTTGACTGTCCTTTGATTTTGAAGTTAGATCAACAAGATTGTTCATATCGCTTATTGTCATTGCAAAATCAAACACTTTCACTGCATTTTGAGGACCTTGCGAGTTGAAAAATGACTCTGTCTGATTCTTCCCTTCCGCAGCCAATTTCCAGAATTGCTCTAGTCGTGGTGGAGTTGGATTTTTCCTCAGAGCATAGCCAGATCGATCTCTGATAGGACCGTGCATCAAATCCATACTTCCAGCCATACATGCAACAGTCTCCCCCTTGTCTAACTTTCTTCCAAATCGACGCATATCTAAGGATTGGAGGACTTTGTAATTCCTATTTTGTCCATCCTTTCGTTTTCCACCATCGATAAAATCACTCGATACAAGTGTAATTGCTGCGGTCAATGCATTTGTGATTTTTACTCCATTCATCCGGCAACTCTCAAGTAATGCTTTTGTCGCGTCCTTCTTCAAAGTTCGAAACTGAAGGATTGACTTCCTGGCCGAAGATCCTTCGTCCACTCCTCCAGCTGTTTGGCCTGATATAATACTCATCGCTCCCAACACGCCTCCACTTGAATCGCTTCCCGTATTGTCCGGGAGAATCACTGGGTTTTTCAGTCCCTCTGCTGCCTTACCGGCAACGTAGCTGATTGTTCCAAGATTAAACCCCCAAATACTTTTGTCGCTAAAGCGATTTTTCAGACCGAGTACTGAATCTTCTAATGACACCGGCATTTCATTGATGACAGATTTTAGAGTAATAGATCCTTGATCTTCAATATCTGAGATGGTTGCGATTATTTGATCTGTAATCAAATTTGCACTACTTTGGTCGCTGATGGCATGATTAAATGAGAACAAAAGGGCACAAGGAGTATCGTTGCCTTCTTTCAGGCGATGAAATTCTAATTTCCACAAGGGACCAGTCTGAGGGTTACACAAACTACCATTATCTAGGTTTTCCTGAAAATTTGCTTGCCAGCTTTTGTCGAGATCATCCCGCGAAGTTCCTTCAACATCAACAACAACAAGAATATCTTGACTATTGGACGATCTATCAGGAGCCACAAATGTGCAAGGATTGGGATCTCCTTTGCGAACCATTTGAAACGCATCGATCCTTTCATCCGGCTCACCATCCCCTTCTACATGAGCCCTTAGTAATGGGTGGCATTTTATGGTCTCGTCAATCGCCTGTCGAAGAATTGATTCGGAAGGAGTGGCTGATAAAATTGTGCAACTAACGTGATTCATCTGTGGGAATTCAAAAGTTTCAGCGGATGAATTAGGTTTAGAAGTTGGTTTATACTGTCTAGGAAGCATGAGAAGCTCTTGTGAACCAAGCAACCTGCGTTCGTATCTCGCAGGTTTCCTATCATCTAAAATCATTTCTCCTTCTTGAACATCTTCAACTGAAACTCTCAACGGTGATCGTGATTCTACATGTGGTCTTGGACTCAAAAAGGCAAAGGCGCCTGATTGCGCTAAAATCAGGCAAGCGATTGCGATTTGCATAGTTGTCAAATCAAGACCATCAAAATGTTTTCATAAATCCAAATAATTTTTGGATGACGCCATAGTCATGATATACTTGAACCTAATATCCTGCAACAATTTTGAAACAAAATCCCGTTTGCTGTCGTCCGCTTAGGAAAAAATCCGGAAAATCATACCATCAAATTCAACGCCATGCCGCAAATTGTTTTGACTATTATTTACCCAGTTTACTGTAACATAATGTAGCAAGTAGTAAGACTGACATGTCTATTGCACCCCAAGCAATAGAAGATGGAATATCTCCGTGTTGCTTCAAAAACTTAGCGAGCGTAGATGTGAATAGGATAGAATCTACGCTTAGATAAATATTCATTGAACCAATTAAAGTATCAAGTATTACCTTCAATTTTGCTTAAGATATACTCTTGGATTTAGACGTGCTGTGTCCTTGAAACTACTCTTACCTATCGTTGATGATACACTATTGTTAGAGATTTGCATCAACCGATATATATCAAACATCTGTGATTTCAACAATTCATTATTAATTGTCTGTTTGCCTTTTTTATCTCAATATGAATGAATATGTGACTCCTAAGCCCATGAGGTTATGATAGTTGGTCATATTGAAATACTGATGCTTAAATGCGAGATGCAAGCATCACATATCAGTTATGTACTTCACTTTAGAACTATGGATTCAGTGTAATATTAGTCTTCTCAAAAGGAAGAACTTATAATCACACGTCAAATTGTTTTTCTTCCTTCTGGTTAAAATTTGGAATCAGACATTTGACATGCCATTAAACTAATGAATTAATCCAGACTTGCTCCTTTTGGCTGTAATCTGCAAGAAATCTCTGAGCTCCATTCATAAGTTCAGGTACCTCAAGTCTTCAAAATAACTTCTTATAAATAATTTATTTCCAAAAGTATTATTCAACAAGTGTTTGCTGAATAATTGAGTCCTAGTAATTTACATGGAAGATGAGAAGTGAGAGGAAAACGCATCTTGATCAATGAAAGCGTCTTCAGGAATAAGATTATTCTTAATTGTTGTCAGACGTATCTAGAATAATCGTATTGAGTTGAACAACGTGTTTCAAACGTATGATCAACATTGCAAATTCAAGGTATGGAACTAAGGGTCTCGAAAATGAAGAAGAATAGAGGTTCCTTGCAATACTAATTAGTGTGTTTTTTGTTAGAGAACCCTTTAAATTGGAAAGCTTTTCAAATTCTTTATTATTGTTTGTAGTATTCAAGGTGAAATAGCAAGGAGCCGTTCTGCCTGTTCAGACGTTATCACACCAGTTGCAATGCCTTTCGTAAGTATAGACCTCAAATATGTAGGTTCCTCACAGAATCCATCAAGCACGTGCTGCAACGCCGCCATTTGATGATGAAACCCGGGATCTATACCTTGAGCTGCGCCCTCTGGAATTTTGAACAAATAGGCAGTTGCTCGGGCGGTAAGCGAAGGCGAGGCTCCCTTCTGAGCAAAGTAATCACACCAAACTGCTACATCTATCATCAGGGGAACGCACAAAACAGAGTCCATACACCTGGTGTACGTTAGCATGGTGTGAGGACAATGCAAAAAGCCAAGGGATGTATATTCGACAATGTCACGTTTCTCGTCCAACATGAATGGAGTGTACATGACTACAACTTTATGGTCTAGATCGGTTTCTTCCCAGGGCTCAAAGATGTTATTTTTGACCCTCATTTTTGCTGATATAGTCTTCTTGGAAGTCAAATTTAGCATATCATTATTTCCCAAGTGATTAGAGCTTGCAACGACCCGGGGCGTAAGTCCAAGGGCTCGTATGTATTCAACAGCAGCCGTCTTGAATTTTGTCTGTCCTGCCTTAAAGTCTGTGCCGAGTATGTATGCAGGATTTGTAGCAATTCCCGAGAACATTTTGAGGACTCTGGAATCACTGGATCGGTATGATGATTCAAAAATCCCATTCATAGCTTCCGATAGAGTGTTCTGAGAACCACCGTTGACAAATGAGCATCCCTCTAGAGCCGACGCAACAGCATACAACATGGACGGTGAAATATCGTTCGGAGTTTGATGATCGGCATCAACAATTGCAGTCAAAAGCTCATCTGTTGAGGCGAAATCCACATCCGCGGGACGCTCCACGCTTGCAGACCATATCACAGTGGTATGACCGTCGACGTTTTCATCCAAAATGAAACGTCGAATATCCTGCCGAATACGTGTAACTTTTTCCAAATAGTTTTTCGCATCATGTATGATATTAGTTGCAGTTATATGCTGTGACTCTCCCAGAAATGATTCATCATAGAGACCTTTCCAAACTGGGAAGGTGTTCAATTCATCTCGTACTTGTCGGACTAAATCATAATCCAGGATCCTAGATTCATAGAGAGCGTCACCAAGTGGCGTCGGTCGAATATCCCATCCACCCACAGCTGCATTTCCAGCATCAGCTAATTCATAGAGACCTTTAAAACCAACTCCTCCATGGACACCTTTTGGCTCTAATTGTGTGATGCATCCATTCCAATTTGGAGCTGAAACTCTTCCAGCTGAAGCGGTTTCCCAAGATAATTTGTGCTTATTGGCGAGTAAGCCGGCCAATAGTGTGACTCCATTGTTTCCTCCGATACCAACAATCAGAATCCCAATCTTTTTCTGAGATGATTCTGTCATGTATGAAGATGTGATTATACACTTTTCAAAGATTGATTTCGACTGCTATCCAGCGTACGTCACTTAGTACAGCTGATCTTGCAATATACTAGTAAATTGTAGTACCATCAAAAGAAAATCTTCAGTAAATGCATTTTTAAGGTTTTAATAATCTAAATATATATATTTCCCCGATCAATCACTCTTCATTTTCTTCTTGATGATATCTTCTAACTTAACGATATCCTTGGCAAAATTACGAATCCCTTCAGCAAGCTTTTCCGTTGCCATTTGATCTTCGTTCATCATCCATCGGTAGGTGGGTTCGTTCATATCGATCTTGGTGATATCCATGGACTCAGCTGCAGTGGCATCTAAATGCTTCATTACCTTAGCCTGAGATTCTGAGAGTTGGTCCAGAAGCTCCGGAGATATTGTCAAGCGGTCACAGCCGGCAAGTTGAAGAATTTCATCAGTATTACGGAAGGATGCTCCCATAACGATGGTGTTATAACCATACTTTTTGTAATAATTGTAAATGGATGTCACAGAAACAACACCTGGATCTTCTTCCGGTTTGAAACCAGAAACTCCCTGGGCTGCCTTGTGCCAATCCATGATCCGACCGACAAACGGAGAAATTAGAGTTATCCCAGCCTCCGCACAGGCGATTGCCTGGGCGATGGAAAAAATCAGAGTAAGATTACATGTAATTCCTTCTTTTTCTAACACTTCGGCGGCCTGAATGCCTTCCCAGGTTGCAGCGACCTTAATCAAGATTCGGCTTTTATCGATTCCTTTTTCTTTGTATAGGCCAATTAGTTTCCTTGCCTTAGCAATAGAAGCTTCTTTATCAAAAGATAAACGAGCATCTACCTCAGTAGACACATATCCAGGAACTTTAGTTGTTATTTCGGCTCCAAAATTGACTGCACATCGGTCCTGAAAAAAGGCCTCTCGTCAGTTCACAATAATCCAATATCATTAATCACATCAATGTGCGTTACGACCTACCATGATATCTTCAAGGTCGCCTTTACCTTTCTGAATGGCTTCGTCAATCAAGTGGGCGTACTGTGGCATTGTAGCAGCTTTATATATTAGGCTCGGATTAGTTGTAGCATCCTGGGGCTTCAATCGCTCAATGGCAGCGACATCGCCCGTGTCAGCTACCACAATTGTAAAGTCTTTTAGTTGTTCGTATTGGGACATAGCAGATCTTTTTATGGAAGACATCGTGAACAAAACCAAGCAGGTTTCAATGAGAACTACAATGGAGTGGGTTCGCTTTCGACTATGTGCGAGAATCTCTAGGAATCGGACGGACAAATGGAGATTTAGTGTCAATAAAAAATGTACGAGTTTGACAAACCGTGGATATTATACGTTTGTCTTTAACAAAAGATTTGGTATCAACACGTCAAAGTATCAATGTCGAGGTACAGTTTGCTCAACTGGCTGAAAATCATTGTAAAAAAAAAACAGAACCACCTGAAGAATTAATTCCGCTGTAGAATGAGATTTGTTGCAAAACTCACCTCAAAATGAAAACCTAAGCTGACCTTGTTATGCTGAATCAAATGACTGTTCCGAACATCTATCTTTGCTTACACATATTAGTAATTGCTGCCTAGGCAAGTTTTCAATTATTTGGGACTGCCAAAACTTGTGTTAGTGTCATCAGTTAGAGGTTCAAGTCCAATTTCTCAAGAGCAAATGGAATTTAGGCATGTCTGCAATAGATTGATATGTCAAATCCCGATGAAAGTGGCAGTATTTGAAGTCTCCATTGGTCACAGGGCTTTGATTAATAATATTGCAATATATTATTACCTATAATCTTAAAGTATTATGTTCTAAGATTATAGAATATAGTACAAATAGTTTCGCAAATAGATGCCGTATCAATCATTGGTGAAAACCACTGAAAAGACCAAAAGTTTTTCTTGGATTTCTGTGTCAAGCTCAAACTATGTCCAGAGAAGCCAAAATATACATTTTCCCTCATATCACTTTCTATTTTCATCATTTTATTGTCTGTGAATTGTATGTAAAAGCAATAAAATGTATTCATTTTCCTTATTCCACGCTGTCTTCATAACAAGTTGAGGCACTTCCGTCCTTTTCTTTTTTCTTTTCTTTTCTTCCATCTTGTTTGACCTGGTGAGAATAAGAATATCATCAATAAAGCGAATGGATATGATTACCATTTCGGCTGAGACGTAACTCTCCTATAGACTTGATTCTGGTACCTCAAATGCCATTGCTAAGTACTGAATTGCTGTTCTGCAGAACATCCTCACTGTGATAATAAACAACTCTGTATTCCTTTCTATTTTCGATATCCAAGACTGCTTGCTGGTGGTGTGAAGGGAATCACTCTCTTCTTAACCTCTACGTTGCCAAACTTCCTGCCTTTGATCAAGATTCATTAATCCGACGCAATACTGTCAAATCCCTTTTTTCCAAGTACTAGAAGTCTACTGAAATTGATTTTCGAATTTGTCATTGACAAGAGATGGTGTTGAAAGATAAAAGAAAGGTTTTCTTCTAAAATGAGCGGGCAATCATTTAATCTATTCAGCTCAGGCTAGATCTTTTATGCTCAAAGTGTAATTCGAAGAAAAGATGTAGTATTAGGAAGCACATTTGATTTGAAATACAGCTTTGGATGAATAGGTCAATCCTATGTAGATTGGAAATATTTGGATTATTCAAAGCTGTTTTGCTAGTTTTGAGTTCCAATATTTTTCCTACAATGGAGTTATAAATTCTTACGCTAGTTTGATAAGATTAAATAAGATATCCCAACAGGGCAAATTACATTATTAGCTTAAGCACTCAAGGAAATGTATTTAAGAAAAATGCATGAAACTGAATCACTTAGCCTTGCAATTTCTTTATGAAACTAAAATATGAAAGAAAATGTATAGTTGCACTCAACAATAATGCATGTAAAGAAAGACAAAAAGAAAGTCTTCCAGCAAGAACTTGAGGAAACAGAGGCAACGCGTTTCTCTATGTGTTAGAGGCGTAGGAATAAAACTCTGAAATTTATTTCTCCAGTTTTGATGCACATGTCGCTACAAATTAATATTGTCTACGCATAAATTTCGAATAAGGTTGAGTTAGCTTTCTCCCAAGAATGACAGCTGCTTTTAGTTAAATTATTCTTAGAGTGAACGAGAGTAGATAGAAAAACTTGAATAAGTAAGATATCTGTGACTGAGCGTCATTGTAGATTTGTAATTGCGTTCAAATATTGGAGTACTGCATACCTCTATATGTATCTTTAAGAGATTATTCAATCACTTGAATAAATGCTTTGATATCTGAATCTCGTTTCTATGGCCAAAGGGAATTGCTTTTGTTGTCATTTATTTCTAAATGCCATATTTCCCCATTATTTCGAATTTGTTTTCCCTTACAGCGAATAGCAATACACTTTTTTTCTTCAATTAATAAGTATGAGAAGATCCTGATGAATTGTTTCTCGCCTTTATTTCCAATTATATCATAAACTATTCTCCAACAAAAAGTATGTGCACAGAACGAAATCGTAAATTTATGCATCACGTAAGGTATCCTGAAACCATGCGTAAACTATCATACTAGCTCCATTCGCAACAAAGGATCGAGAAGCTCCTGGTAGAAATCCTCGATATAGACCTCGAATTCCATGGTCATGATAGATCCCTTTCATAGCTATCCATGTGGCATACTTTTTATTTTTATACTTCCCAGTCATGTCTGATTGGAGCACTGACTTTGTGGTTTCGAAAGGAAAAGCAAACACCCATGCCGTTGTGGCACAAATTCCACCCTTAAAAAACGGACCCACCAGTGGTGCATTGATAACCTCTGGAATATACCGAACAGAATAATCAACCAAGATGAAAAAGCTTCCCAAAAGCCCCATAGTTCTCATGAGTGTCACTGGATATCCATGGTACAGATGCCTTATGTTGGTAAGTGGTGCCTCCCGAAAGGATTGAAATAGTGACTGTCCATGACGGGCTACAGTTGAATCGGCAAAGATAGGCTTCCCAACTTGCATCCGTACCTTGATAAAGTCAAATGGCGATTCTATAGTCGCACGGGCAAGTGACGCTGCCATGGCGGCAAGGATGACGCTTAGTCGTAAGCCTCCCGTATAGGGTATGGGTTCCTGAAGGGCCGGCATATGCTCACATGCCGCGTATGCACCCGAATAGGCGGAAAATAACACGCCACGGTATGCCATACTGCTCAAGAGATTGGGGACGAATCCACGGTAAAATCCCAGAATCCCCTCATTCTTATATACCAACCTTATTGTCTGTGTCAGAGAAGAATTTCGATAGATAGATTCGGCTTGGAATTTGGTTTTGATGCAATCAAAAGGGTGTCCAATAATTGGACTAACAAGTCCAAACACCACGCCGCTGAGAAAACCAAGAAACGCTTCTTGAGATGATGATCCGGAACCCGCTATGGCACCATGGAGCTTTTTGTCAATTGTCTTTTCTTCAAGAGACATGAAATCGGAGAAAGTAGTGATATGTATGACGTTGTCGTCGTCGTTCGAACTTTTTGTTTATGAGTGCTCACACGACCACTTACTTGTAAAACAAAGGGTCGCGCGGATTTTTCTAGTATGGGAATCATTTTTTCAGCGTCTGGCGTTCGATCGTCCAGCAGCGTTACATACCAACCAAAGTATTGAACAATTCTGAAAGAAAATATACTAGCATGAGACCCTTAACAGAAGATGAAACGCGGACTCTATTCATTAAATTGGCAGAATATATAGGTAAATCAGTCGAACGTTT
>CAAAJI010000042.1:185464-201874 GCA_900642245.1 Fragilaria radians
ACTAAGGACCGTTACTTACGGGTCGATTACGTAACTTAAGTTACGTACCCGACCAAACGTAGGAAAGGAACACTTATTCTACGACCCCCCCCCCCCCCCCCCAACACCCCATCACTACTACCACCACCAAACCTATTTTCGGAATATCATTTAATTTCTGCAGAAGCGAAAAAATTTATCTAGAAGCTTCGAAGTTTTCAGACAGATATGGTAAAGCCTGAAGATATCAATCCTTGTCTACACCTGGCAGATTTAAGTCAATAGGCTCAATAGGCTTGGGTTGTAAAACATTTTGACCATTATTGCCAAGAAAATCCATCAGCGAAATTTCGGTTTAAGTATTCATTAGTCATTCCTCTCATTAAAAACCGGAAATTCGGTAATTTTCCGTGTTGATGACGATCGCAGAGCTTTTTGCACGCAGAGTGTTAATTCTTGTATTTGAAACATTGTCAGTAACATTTGTATGTTAGGTCAATCCCTGATTACATTCTTATACACTAGGTCCAAGCTTTCAACATTTATGTAAGGTCATCTTGCTCTTTAAAAAAATCTTTTCTTGTGATAAGTTAAGTTTTCAATTTGTCATCATTCAAGCCCTTGTGGCTATCTGTGACAAATGACGCTCCATCATTTCCTGCCTACTTCCACATGCAATATCCTGTGTCCATTTTGTGAGCAGGTGGTAGGCAGATTGGATAGTCTTGGGATATCCATCAGAGCCCTTAAGAATCATTTTGGAGGTCATCAATTAATTTTCTGTATCTTTGCCTGTCAGCTCCAAAGGTGAATTCAAGCTACAAGGATTTTTACCTTGCCTACTTCTTTTGAGTAGATGTAAGTTTACTTGGGTATTTGTCATGCACACCTGCTAACACGTTCGACACGCTAGGTCTAAGCCAAAAACGTTTTAGAGCCTTTTCATGGCAACACCAATTATTTGCAGCAGAGACTTCTGACACTTATAGTTGCATGCGATACTCCAAGTTAACTTTAGAAATCCAATGGCGCTCGTGGTCAATGTGTAGGAAAGTCGTTGCTGATTCCAATCTCTGCCTCATTGTGCCAAAACAATGTCCCCACATCAAGGAGTAGGCTATCTTCAAATTCCCTATGCTAATTGTCTATCCTTTAACAAAGTTGTCAACTCGTTTCGCACAGATAGGAAACTCTGCTTTAGTTGGACCCCCCCCCCCCCTGAACCTCTAAAGCTACATTCTGTAGATTTTCTACATCCATGCCACAATTGTAATTAATCTCAACGTTTTCAGCTACCGCCTATAAGGCTTTGCCACATTAATCTACCTGTCTCACATCAGAGAAGTTATTCTATAGCTGCTAAGCTCTTCATATCTTCCGATAAGTCTGGGTTGTATTGTCACCTGATAATAGTCAATACGAAGGACGCAACCTCTCGCACAACGTGTGCTTGGTTCATCCCTTGTAGGCTGGTACAGATGCAAATCAGGTGTCTCTGTAAACATGATTAGTGCAAATCTGTCTTGGAAAAGCCACATCCTCATTGAATAAGGATAGCCCTCTGTGACTTAGTGATTGAAGAATGTGTATCTTATCTTTGCAACAAAGTAGATTATCCTAAATATGCTGCAAAAATTCGAGTTGAGAAAATCCTTTTTCTCTTAACCCATAGAGCTGTATCTTGCCTTTTAGAAGAACAAGGCAGGCAGTATATATTGGAGATTTGATGTTGCTGTGTTGTGAGTATATCCTCTCCTTTACTCTTCAGATCATATATGTCTAGCCAGGATAAGGCATACTCAATAAAACTTTCTTTCCAGAGTGGGGTTTAAAATGATAATCCTAGTCCTTTAAGGAGTAAAATCCACTGTACATCTCGGTCTGACAAATAAAAACCATTACAACTGCTTTTCTTTTGATGTGTCTAAATTGTGATTTGTCATGTGAGTAAACTGTTCTTGAACTCTTTGCAGATTTCAACAGTTAATAAAACCTCGTGTTCAAGTGTCTTGTGATAGCAGCTAGTGTTTTTGAATCCAGAATAATGGCAATATTGACCGTATCATATATACAATTTTGGGAATTGGAAATAAGTGAATTTCAATAACGCTTTGAGTATCCTGAAATCTGAAGTATACTACTTATTGCTTTTCTTTTCTTGGAAATTAAAAAAGGACGCTGCTCAGAAGTGTCGTTGCTTTACAGGAACCTAACAATGAACTAGGAACAATTATGTACTTGTATTTTACAGACTTGTGGCATTTGGTCACGTTTAAGTTTAACTCAAATTATCCTGATCTTCCACAGAGTGATGTTTCCACGGCACAGCTAACACATCCAATAAACCATCACGCACATCATAAATATTGACATCAACAATCTCAATAATGCTTTGCTTGACCTTTTTACTTCTGATCCCTCAGAATGCAACATTAAATGGAAATAGAAAGGATTTGCGCAATCATTGGAGGAAGCTCAAATCTTGTTACTACTCTGTTTCCTTCTTCTTTTTCTTTGTCTTTTTACTTGGAAGCGCCACATGGAGTTTTTCAATGCTTCAGGAATATACTACAATCAGTAGGAGAAAACGTGTTGATGATTTTATTGTGTTTACTTGTACAACCTGGAATAAAAAATAACAAGAGGTGGGAGAAATGTGTTCGTGAAAAGGTTTTAAGAATCACGAAAGTGTTGATGGATTAGCTCACTAGTAAACCAAATATAGGACTATCTTGAAGAAAAGGGAGACATTCTGAAACCTGAAATCTATTCCTTCGTTTTGAATGGTATACATCATTCTACATTCTTGAATACCTTTCATGATTCCAAGCACTTTTGAACTCAGAATGACACGTTTATACCTTCCCATCCAGCTGGTAACATCTGGCCTAATGTGTTACTTCCAACATACACTCACGTTCTGTCTTACAAGGAGATGGTAATCCTCAGAAACGCGGTTCCAACTGGCCTGGGCCTTCTAAGAAACTCAAGTGATGGGTTCAAATATGTTCTAGGATTGTGCAACTGGGAGATGTACTCTCCTGCTTTTCATCCTCAAGAAAGTTACCATTCTTGTCATCCACACCAGAGTTTTGTCCACCTTATCAACAACACCAGCAGAAGTGACCTCTTCTTCTGTATACTCATTCTTAGAAGGGTTCTCTTTTTTCTTGCAGCATTCTTGCAAATGCTATTGAAACCTTTCCTTCCGCGACGATTCTTTGAAGGATGGGGCACCAAAGTTGAAGAAGGTGAAGAAACTTGTTCCTCAACTTCAGAATAAGTGGATTCAACATCATCAATGATAGCAACGAGCATGGTGAGAGCCTTTTTGGGTGGATCTCAAGGCATCACCTTTCTCAAATCGGCAGAACCTTTCCCATAGTCTTCCTTGAGTGTTTCGACAATCTAGTGGGGAGGTTTGAGAATGGCTATCTTCCTAATTTTCAGGAGCAGCATAACGTTTCCCGGATATCAATCACACCTTTCGTTTAAAAGAGCCTAGTGGAAAACTTCAAGATCACACAGTAGGATATGAAAAACGAAAAGGTTGTCAGAGCGAAGATATCCGCGGGAAAGACTCCTACTTGGTCAAATCTGCCTTAATGTATAACCTGCTTAAAGAGTACCATACAATTGGGAGCAAAAATAGTAGTTCGCAAAACAAATTAAGTAACTTAGGAAATTTGCACAAAGTGCTCTGTACAGACTTAATTTGGTTTACGATTTTTATGAACCATTGGAAACTTCCAAAATTTGAATTGTAAGAAGCACTTACTAATAGATAAGCAATATTTCTCACAAGGACTAAAGGGCAACAAAGCATAGCTATCCATTTCATAAAATTACATAATTTGAATAATGATAAATGATCTATCAAGATCTGATTTTTTCAGTGCAATATGATTGCAGATTAAAAGAGGATAAAAAGGATGTGAAGAGCCTTCAAAAACTAGAATACCAACCACGATAGTGTAAACTACTATGATCTTTATAAAATGAATCATACTATTTCCACTCGCTTAACTAGATAAACAAATGAAAACGAGTTTTGATGTTAATTTAATTTGTATTTCGTATTTAGCCCTTTCAATTCAGGAGGCATTGAGATGGCTTTTGCTTCCAAACTGAATTACAATACCATTTATTGAAAGATGAAACCTTGTAATTATGTGCTACTACCTTTTTGTCATCTTCAAATACCTTCTGTTATCGCCATGTCTCTCAGAAAAAGAAGTTATTCCAGACTTTTTTGTTAAATATGCAATCATGCGGCTTAAGTGCCACCGCGTTAGGGCAAGTTACTTTCCAATACTTATGAATGCCTGCCATGTTCTTGTTGTTTCTAAAGATATCGAATTAGGATGTGACCAGCCTCATTACTGTGGTTGAATGCCTTCTTTATCGACAAAGAGTTTCTGGTACTCAAATTCAGTTTCAAGGAGGAAAAATATTTCCTTCTATTTCGTAATAAACACAATCTTTTCATGCCAATGCATCAAATAGTGTTTTAGCATTTTTGCTAGTAGTTACAGTAGCGTAAAATTGCAGTTTTTGGCTGAATATAAAACCTAGCCAATAATGTGATGAATTACCAATTTCACAAAATCATGACAAAGAAAAATGTTTACAGCCCAGGAGACTTAGATTAAGCTGTTGCAATGTATCTGGGGTATGAAGCTTAGAGACGTATGAAGAGCATTTTCCAATGTTCCCGTGAGAACCATTACTTGTTTGACAAAGATAAAAAAAGATGGAATTGAAGCAAAGCGGCCGGTACCTCCGCCAACTTTGTCAGTGGGAATAGATGATTTCAAGGCCTGGATTGTTGGCATACAGTGTTAAGGGTCCCCTGAGTTCAGGGACGCAATGCTTCTCAAAGGTAATGACATATTTCATTTAATGTTTAGAAACACTTGTTAAATTGGTTCATGGAACCATGGTTAGTTGAACAGATTCATGGAACAACATCCAACATTGTGCTTAGCAGCGGAATTTAGCCATTGAATTAATAGCAATGCAAGCAATGCTCAAGCTCTTTTAAGATGGTAGTGTTGATTTGACAAAGGTTGAGGCTGCACCTAGGAGGTTGTATGCACTCAAATCTTGCTTCTCCCAAAGGCCATTGACAGAGTTCCTAAGAGATGCAAAACACTAGATGTCCAAACCCAGCTCCTTAAAAGAGAACCACTCAATGAATATTTAGTTTTGACAGTCATGACAGATGATAGCTGTCAATACTTACCTGAGTTTTCTGCAATTTGACTTGAATTTTTGTACGTATTAAGTCCAGCCATAAACTGCTGATCACATTTCACATTTTTTCCCACATTCGTCAACAATATCTGTATTCAGCAGTAATTCCACATATACCATTCATTAAACAATGATGTCACATAACTATTTGTATGTATACGTCTCTTACAATCGCAAAATGTTTTGCAAACTATCATCGGTTACGGTGATTTTAAATTAACTGTGATTTTAAATTAACTTGCGCTATTATTGTACTGTTTTTTGCAAGTGTCAACCCTCCAGTACGTACTTTATGTTTTGGCACTTCAATGGCATCACATTTCATGTAATTCATCCTATTCTCTGTAAGATTCATTGGAGAAAAATGAAAATCAAGGGGACGAACGCAGTATCGAAGTGGCGACTTTTAGCCCTTCTGTTGATTAGTTCTGTATGCACAAATGTTATCGCGCTTGCCTCGCCAACAAATAGCCTCACCAAGCCCCGCACCGTGTTGGTCACCGGAGGTGCCGGTTACATTGGATCGCATACATGTCTGGAATTGCTCGAGGCAATGAACTATAATGTCGTAGTTGTTGACAACTTAGATAATTCATCTGAAGAATCCCTTAGAAGGGTTCAGGCTCTAACGAATTGCGACCCAGATCGACTTCAATTTCGAAACTGTGATATTCGAGATAAGGATGGGCTAGAAAAAGGTACGATGAAGCATTTTTATCGCCAGGCAAGCAAAGGCCTTGATACCATGTCTGTGCGATAGAATGCTAACGATATTTCTACAGTATTGGATGAGTTTCAAGACATAGATTCATGCATTCATTTTGCTGGACTGAAAGCTGTGGGAGAATCAGTAGCGAAACCATTATCGTACTACAATTGCAACATTGGAGGGACTGTATCATTGCTGGAGGTATTACAGGCTCGAAATATCAAACGATTTGTGTTTTCCTCTTCAGCAACAGTCTATGGAGAGCCCGAGATGCTACCTCTCAAGGAATCAGCACGTTTGCAAGCCACTAATCCCTATGGCAGAACAAAACTATTCATTGAAGAAATACTTCGCGATTGTCATGCCGCTGACCCATCTTGGGGTATTTTGATTTTACGGTATTTTAATCCGATTGGAGCTCATCCGTCCGGTCGTATCGGTGAAGATCCACAAGGAATTCCTAATAACCTAATGCCCTTTATCTCACAAGTTTGTATCGGTCGCCGAGAAAAGTTATCTGTATTTGGCGATGACTACGATACCAAGGATGGGACCGGAGTACGCGATTACATTCATGTGGTCGATTTGGCGAAAGGACACGTAGCGGCACTGGATAAACTTTATGACGATGCTTCCGAGGGATGTTGTGAAGCAATCAATTTGGGCACAGGTCAAGGAGTATCCGTCCTGGAACTGGTTCAAGGGATGTCAGAAGCCACAGGACGGCCGGTCCCGTACGTCATTGCTCAACGACGACCAGGAGACGTTGCAGAGGTCTACGCAGACCCCACCCTTGCAGCCACATTCCTGCAGTGGAAGGCCACACGGGGTGTCACGGAGATGTGCCGTGATACTTGGACCTGGCAATCGAATAACCCGAATGGATACCAGGTAATTGAAGGCGAGCAGTGCATAGAGCAAGCCTCGGGTAATTAATACTAGGCTAGTTAACGATGACATCTACTCAACTTCGAGCTTTACATCAAAGCGTTGGGTCTTTGTAGAATTAGAACCGGAGGAATGATGCTTCGTCATGATATCGATTTGAAAAATTCCGAATTATCCTTTGGAAACAACACTTCCACTTTGAAGTTAGAATGGTGATCAAAGCTTAGTAATCGGGAAATGATTTTCCATTCCTAAAATAGAAAAGTACTTTTCCAATCAATAATTGACAATCACTCATAGCCATGAATTCTCTTCTCAGGTTTCTCTCCAGATGATATAACTATTAAATAGCACCAAGCACAATACTTCGTTATTGTCCTTCTCAAAACATTTGCTTCCTCAGCGATTTCAAGTAGAAGAGATAGGAAACGGAAAATAGCAGAGACTTAATTTAGAAAATTACATTCAGTTCTGACAGAAAAATTACTTTAGCCATGAATGACTTCATCATGACAAGAATTTACTTTGCAAGTCCAATCGAAAGTTTTGAATAGACATCCAAGTTCTTCCTTGGCTTACAAAAACATGTCACCCAAATGAAATTACTTCTTCGCAGCCGCTTCCTTGTCAAGAAGAGCACGTTCCTTCAATATCCTTAAATCTCGATGAAGCATATTGAATTGAATTTGATCGCGGCAATATGGACGACCCTATCGTCGTGAGTTAATGTTCGAATTCAAAGTGAGCGTTCAAATCTACATAGCTGAAATTGTCATCCTAACCGTAGTATACGGTAACTTACCTTGGGGCCATAATGCAAACGATCTAGACCCCAAAGTGCCAAGGCAGTGACATTGAACATGCCTGCGATGATTAAGAGTGAGGGAACTGGTTGCCAAGGCATCGTGAGGAATCACAACAAACGTTTATGGGGACCGTCGTTGGCAAATAGTCACATGCACTACGACGTTGAGCTGTCCCAAAATAATTGTCATATTTCGCACTTCCTTCCCGATGAAAAAAAAGCTAAATAAAACTCGACAAAAAAATCCAGGAATAAAATTACCTGCGTAAGTGTCACGACATGCTATAATTAGTCAACGAAATGATGCACTATCGTCAACATCAAGGAGTTACAAGGTGATGAATAGTAAGCAGAGCATAAATTGTAGCAATATAATCCCAAACATCAAAATGATAGTCAGAAGTATGACAAGAATTATGTCTTGTGAATACGCCCTAATTGGAAAGATAGCTTGACTTCAACAATTATTTTTCAGAGTGAAATCCCATATCATCTTCTTCTTAACGAAAAAGCTTGATGTTTATAGGAAACGTCAAAATTAAAAAATCATGCCCTGTATGGATACGAATTAAAAACGAACGTAGTAGATGTACCGATGAGTTTTTTCCTTATTTAAGTAGTCTACCACGGTAATTCAGATCAGCCTAGAAAGTCTCTCTCAAAGTGTCTCAACTGTAAAAACAGATTTTGTCTTATTGATAAATTCAAGCAATAAACAAACGGGTCACCATTATTACAGGAGGAATGTAACAAACAGACTATCATTTGGGCTCATAGGAAGTGCAAAGATTACTTCATGTATAAAATGTATAGCTGAAAGGGGTAGCAAATCTCAATGCCATGATCTATAATTACCTTGACAATATTAAACATCCGCAACCTTTTTTTCTTTCAATTTTCAGTTTTTCGATGTGCTTCATAGCAATTTCATGACTTCAAAAGTAATTCTTTACATTGGGCTTGGAGAATCTACGGGGCAACAAATATTGTGAATGCTTGTTCCCTACCACTTAGTAAATTAAATCTATGATAGAATATTTCTGCAATAGCTCTCAAATTGCAAGTTATTTATTGATCCGTCCAAATTTGGCATACCTTTGCTTTCGTGATTCGACTACTCTAACCAAATTGGTTCATCTGAGATAATCACATTACATAGCGTTAGAGTGAAATTCTCAATTGATATCCTGCATATCTAGTTTCAGGAAACTCATATTGGAGCTTTTTCTCTACTTCCATGTTGCCTCTTCGACATAAGCATTCAGAAATGGCACCAATGTGGAAAGGTTCCCAGACCTTGACATGAGTTTTGAAGATATGCTTAAGGTTTTGCCATATGAAAGCATTAGAGGAAAGAACTATACATTACCAACTTACATGAATGCATAAATACTTGTTTTCATATCAAGATTTCTTTAGTTTGAAACCACAACAATTTTTCAATGTTTGATTTACTGTTGAATTTCTATTTGATGTCTTGATTATACTTATCCTTAACACGAAATTTGATTTCGTAAATCTTACACAATCTTAATAACTTATGCGACATCAAATCCAGCTCAAATGTTTACTGGTTTGCTTACTCTCTCCTTGTATCATCATAGATAGACTGGTAGTCTTCGCTATGGCGGAGCAAAACCCAGATAACAATCTGGAGCGAGTTTGCATCATTGGAAGCGGCAATTGGGGAAGCGCCATTTCCCGCATTATTGGTATCAACTGTCAGCGACTTCCGTTTTGCGATCGTCGGGTCAAGATGTGGGTATATGACGAAACCGTCGAATTAGATGGTAGTAAGCAGCTATTGAGTCACATAATAAACACAAAACATGAGAATATAAAGTATCTACCAGGAATTAAATTGCCTGAAAATGTCGTGGCCGTCCCTAATCTTGAAGAAGCATGCCAAGATGCTTCCTTAATCATTTTTGTTTTACCTCAACAATTCCTTTCCGATATTCTTCCGAAATTGCAGAAGAATGTTCATCCTAGAGCTCGCGGTGTAAGTCTTATCAAAGGTATAGACTTCGACCCAGAAACTAAGGAACCAAAACTTATTTCTCAAATCATAGCCAAAGCAATGGGGCCAAACTTCCGATGTGGTGTCTTGATGGGCGCGAATGTCGCCGATGAAATAGCAAGGGATCAAATGTGTGAATCTACGCTGGCCTGTGATTTTGGAACCTTGCAGAATCAGCGGACCCTAGACATACTTTCGTTGGAGCCTTCTTTCATCGTGAAACACATCACTGACATCTCTGGTGCCGAAGTCTATGGCGCCCTCAAAAATGTGATTGCCTTAGGGGCTGGGTTTTTAGATGGACTTGATTTAGGTGGGAATACTAAGGCGGCTTTGATTCGTGTAGGCCTGCTGGAAATTCAAAATTTTGGACGACTATGCTTCCCAGGTAGTCAAGACAGTACAGCAATGGAAAGTTGCGGCCTTGCGGATCTTATTACAACATGTTATGGAGGACGTAACCGCAAATGCGCGGAAGAGTTCGCTAGAAGGCAATCAAGCAGCTTATGCGTCACAAAGGATAACCTAGAATTGCAGTGGAGTGAAATCGAGGCTAAACTGCTGGAGGGTCAAAAGCTTCAAGGTATTTCAACTACACAGCAAGTTTATCAGTTTCTAGAATCCCGGAACTGGATTAATTTTTTTCCATTAATGGGAAAAATTTACAGTATCGCATTAGAAGGTAAACCTATTCACAGCATCACAGAGGGTATTCGAATTACTCATAGCAGAATGTAACCCATGTATGTCCTCAACATACTATTATATATCTGTACCAATTCTTACTAAGTTATGAATCAAATCCCCGACTAATCTTACCGGTAAATCGTTAGTCAACTCGTAGTTCCTTTAAATAAAGATACTTGTTTGTTATACCCCATTTTTAATTTTGCCAATTCTTTGAACATATTTTCAAATTCCCCTACGAATCGACTTCATTATCTTCCCGATTGCTTCTAACGAAAATGTTGAAGAGTGTAATAACAAAATAATTGGAACAGGTTTGTGAAAAATGGTTTTGCCTAAATTTGATCTATAGATCGTCTATAGAATTTTATATGCTCATAAAAGAGTAAATTACACACCTTAAGCTTTCCTCTCTATACCTCTTGTTATATTTCGCCAAGTTCAGATTCATGATTCATGACGAGGATTTCCTTTAAACGGTCAGGATCATAATAGCTTCCATCATCGCAGACCCTTAGAACAATTACTTCATCATCATCATTCGTACTTAACCAATCCTCTGTTTGAAAATGATAAGCATCATGAGAATGCATGTTTCCACGTTTCTCAGACAGAAAAGAAGAGCTACTGGCCGTTGTTGTGGTCACATCGTGTTTCAAGGAACGAATCTATATTTTCAAAAAAGGGTAAGACAAATTATACATACATGAACATCGGGCGCGATGTGAAGGTAACACTTACAGATTTTCGACTCAGGGGGCTCTTTGAGGCATGACTAGGAAGCTGTCCATGTTCTTGTAATATATTATCTCTATGAAGCAAGACCTTGTGACATTGATCTGCAGACACAAATTCTGATTCATCAGTCTCCGCCAATCCCATCCAATATTTTTGCTCATTTTGATGCCAGGCCCTTTCGAACGAATTAGTTCTTGTAGATCGCGTATTTAGTGATTTCTTGCTATCAATCGTTACACGACTATTTCTATGTGTAAGATCATAGCAAGGTGCCACTATGCCTCCACGTTGACTGATCTGTGGTGATAAATCAAACACGGAACTTGGTTTGGACTCGATAGTCTCAAAACCTTCTGATGTCAAATCTGATGGAACATTTCTCATAGGTCTGTCACGGAACATGTCCGTTTGTCTCGCCATTTCTTCTAATGTGTAAGCTGATATGCAAGAAATACCATCGTCAAAGCTAATTGCTTCGTTAACGACATGCTTTTTGTGCACGGGAGGCATTATTTCTTGAACTTGAACAGTTACTGCTTGGTGAGTAGACAGCATGACTGGACGAGATGGACTAGATACCGGGAAAGGTTTCGGAATCGGTTTAGCCTCATCTTTTTGGCTGACTTGATCTCTAGATGCAACTGTCCTATCGTAGTTATCGCGGACGCATTGCACTGCTTGTTCCCCACGAGTTGCGTCTTTAGCAAGGAATTGAGAATAAAAGAATTCTTCCTTTTCCCTCGAAGGAGAAACAGGATCACTTGTTTCAGTACTTCGTGTCCTAGAGGATCTACAAGTCAGAGTTACTGGTTGAACCATGGGATCTGGTTGGGCAGCGCCGGTAGTACATGAAGAAAACATGGCTTTCATCATTGTGTCTAACGCTTTCTGAATGCCATGGTCTGAGGTGTCCATGGCTACCTTGGACTTCGATGTGAATGCATCATCTTTTGACGTCATCGATTTCAGAGAATTTAATAAGTCTTGTACCTTTTCACGAGCCGAAGTTGTAACATCTTTGATTTGTGAGTTAGTCGACATGAAAATTAGTATGTTACAACCACCGGTTCCAGTCGATGTACAGGATGTCTGTAGAATTGGGTTCTATTAGTCTATAGTGGGCTAGATAACATGAGCTAATGGGGATTAGGCAGGGTTGCAATATCCGTCAATTCAAACCTGGGAAAACAATTATAACTGGGGGCCTCAAGGTTCGAAGTGTGTCTTGTTGAGCGAGAGGGAATGGATGCTGTTGACAAAAATGGGTACTCGAAAAACATCAACGGTTTGCCGCTAGTATGGGATCGTTGCCAATTTTTCCACATACGAGTTAATTCATAAAAACTTATACGATTCCTAATTGTTCATTCAAAATTGATTAAGACTCCAATTCTAAGTAGCTGAAAAATTCCCGCCTGATTAATCGGTAGACAAACATTACATGGCAAAAAAATCAAATGATATGCAGAATTTCGATCGCAATCTCTCCGTTGAGATTTATCTCACACCATGTGTCTCTTTAAAACTAAAAGTCAAGATTAACATTGCAAGTCTCAACCCCCCCCCCCCCTTTCCTTCGGCTTTTTTTGGAGATCGAGATTGAGGCTTTCCCCTTTCATTGGTTCCAAGATAGTATGTTTTATATTCGAAAACGTATGTGATTCTCGTTAGATAGTGTGAATGGTATGAGCGTAGACAATCATAGTTCTAGCCTGTCATCATTCAAACGAGCACTTGTTCGCTATCGGCGTAGTATTCCTTTGACGTTCGATGATGATGAGGATAGAAATGGAATCTTGGATTTTTCAAGACCATCGGAAATCCATGGAGTGAGAGAATTACGAATCGAAGAAAATGATGAGCTAGGACCTTTCTATAAAGGACGTTTGTTTGGAATTGAACAGTGTCCTGGATTCCTGTATGCACCTCAGGCCTTGTCGGATGGGTTGCAAAGCCAGTTGGCCTACCTAGCGGTTACGGAATTTTGTGAAAAGCCTCATGTGACCAACATTGATAATGTTTGCATTAAACCAACGGAAGAGGACAATTCAGATCAAGCAATGTGGAATTTGTGGAAAGAGAATTCTGTTAAAAAGTCATCAAGAAAGCGAAAGCCCTATCGTTGCTTTGAAAAATTAACTTGGGCGACTACGGGTTGGCATTATGATTGGACGGCAAGGACGTATCATGAAGGTGCTAAGTCACCGATGCCATACATATTGGAAGATATTTCACAAATTTTTGCTAGAACATCACTAATAATTGAGAAATCCGCATCAACTACGTTTGTAGGCACTGCTTCCATTGTGAACTATTACAACGGAAAGTCTACTATGGGAGGACATCGCGATGATTTAGAATTTGCTCTCGATAAGCCAGTAGTTTCCTTAAGTCTTGGGCTACCTGCATTGTTTTTACTCGGGGGGAAAAGTAAAGAGGACAATCCTGTCCTTCCGATACTCGTACGACCGGGAGACGTTATGATTTTGGGTGGTGAATCCAGACTCAATTATCATGGAGTAGCACGTATTCTTCCTTCAACATATATGTTACAAGAACCCGAATTTGTATGCGAGGATTCTAAGTCTCCCATCAGTCTTGACGCAAAGTCAGTCCCAGATGAGGATCAGATACATCTTCAAGAGTTTTTGACTCAATATCGTTTAAATATCAACATTCGCCAAGTCCTTCCGGACGGAGTGACGTCTCTAAAGGAAGCGACGATGAAGAGAGGGTAGTGGTAACTTTAAATCTTATCTTCTCCACATTCTTATTTTTACCAAGGCAGGATAAAATGTTCCATATTTGGTCAACCTATTGGGTATATTGGCTTAATTCCCCTGGAGGTTTCGATCAACGGCTCTTTACCCTGAATCATGAGAGTCACTTCATTTTTATTGTTGAAGAAATGCTTTGCTCTGGCATAGTATCCATGAGATTGAACAACTTCGATTGCAGTGTGAAGTGCATCCCAATTTGGCGTTGATCCTTGAAATTTTATTGTGACAATCATGTGTTTAGCCCAATGGCCACTACACCATTTATCTAAAAGCCCAATCATACGTTCAGGATAAGCAATAATGTCACTCATCATCCAGTCCACACTGGGAGAAAGATGAGGCTGATAAGCAAAGGCATCCCCCGCAACAAACGTCACCAAAAGGTTATTCTTCATTCGTACGTCCATCTCGGATCGATCTACTGCAATGATACTCCGACATTGACAAATGTGTATCAATGCAGCAGTCCAACCTCCCGGACTGGCTCCCAAATCTACGACGACTTGTCCGCGTGATGGTTTTGTCCCCCAACAAGCAAATGCCTCAAGAAGCTTACGATATGCCGAACTGGGCATGGGAAAATCGATATCGACATTAGCCAGACCAAGTGGGTAGTGTCTATTTGGCCATCGGCAATTAGGAAAATTTTGAATTCGACGACACTGTGTTAACGACGCAGCGACTACATCTGGAGAGAATAACATTAATTGCAAAAGCCATGGATCTTCGTCTTCTTTTTCCTTTTCCTCTATGGTAGCTTTTTCTTCTTGTTGATATTGGTCTTTTCTTCGTGTAGCTTTGTAGAGACTTGATAATATTTCTCGTGTTGCCTCTGCGAGAAGTAAGGCACGTCGTTGTAAGTTGGGATTTTTTTGTCCCTTCATCATTCCGGGAACCAAGGCATGGATAGATAAGCTGTCTCGCGGTGTATTCATTAATTGATGTTGAAATTCTGGAATCTCTGTTACAGCACGCGCCAGTCCCTTGATGGATTCGTTCACTTGCAGGATACGACATTCCGGTAATACCTGTAGGGCATAGACGGGGTCAATTAAGTCCTCCATAGGCTTATACTGTTCCACACGAACAAGCCCTGGAAGTGGAGAGGATATTTCCAGGGATTGAATCTTTTTTGTCAATTCATCCATGAGCGCATCTTCATATGTGTGACGACATGTGAAATAAGTCGGAAATGGTCCTGTTGCATCGGTAAGTAACGGTGGAGGCTCTAACGGCACATTAGGTTTAGGATCATCAATTTTCTTTTGCTGTTCCCTGTTTCGTACTTTAGGATCATAACGTTGCCTTCCCTTCCCTTTGGCTTTTGGTGAAGCGAGAAGGTAAAAGATTACCAACAAAACACCATGCATCAACGAATTTTATTCCGCCACTATCCGCATCCCTGATGATAAAAAAAGATACGCTTTGTACTACTTGAGAATGTCTTCAGGAATTGCGATAATTAATTTCAACCACTAACCAAGGAATTGGCGGATAACTTTGAAAATGATGTTAACTTTGTAAATCCCCAAGAACATGTTCCGGATACCGAAATGAATAATAGAGTAATTAAGGAGAGATTTCAAACCTCATTTCACATATTACCACCCCAGAAAATCCCAAAAATCATGATCTTTGTTAGAATGATATTTCATCAAAAATCACTTGACTAAAAAATTAGCATATATGCTTTCACTTTAACAAAGTTGCTGGAGATAATTGTTTCTGCACATTTGGCATCTCTATAATTACCGCTTCTAATGGCCTAGCAACCAACAGCAATAATAAGCAAGAATTCTAACACATGCCTATGATGTTTAGAGGTGTTTAATTTCAAAATAATTATCCATGATTTTAGATTTTTGGGTAAACAAGATTTTTGGAGTCAGATTCCTCAAGAATGAAGATAATAATATCAAACATAAAGTGATACTTTGTTCTGTCTCTCATTATACTTCTCTATAGATGATTCCTAGTGCTCTATTTCAACTTTGATAATCTTTCAGCTTTGATGACCTTTCACCTTTGATGGTCTCCACTGTGTCATCATATTCAGATGGTAACTTTGAATTTTTTCAATATCCCAAATCTTATTCTTCGTCATTCGCTTGACTTCCATGATTGAATCATTTAGGACCCATAAATTCCAGCTTTTCTTGCCTCCATTTGGTCTCCTTACATTTTTCAGGTTTTAATGCAAAAAGTCATGAAAAGTGAATAAACAAAAAATCTTAGACAACGGTAATCAGCTTTTGCCTTTTTATAATGAAACGCATTTATAAAATCATATTGAATAATGCAGTTATGATAATATTTGTAAGAATGAGCCGAATTCATAATCTGAAATAAGGAAATTAATGAGGATTTTGTTTGATTCTTCCATTCCGAGTTCTCAGAGATCCACATCACCTCTGATTAGATGATTTGTTAGCAAGCTGAAATTTCCTGGAAAAATTGATACCTTGTGCAGTTGAATGTAAGTTCGGATCTCCTGTTTGTTTAACTTGAAAAGGAGTTTGACGTACCTTTGAGTCAAGATCTTTAAGAT
>CAAAJI010000042.1:208465-223258 GCA_900642245.1 Fragilaria radians
CCATGTGAATGACCATCGTGGTGCAAAATACTATCCGTATCGAAAGCCACCTTCTCGACGAAAAAAATTAACATATATCCCACGAGGGCAAGCATAAATGGAGTTGCTTCATTCATCCCATTAAATCCATGTGCGCACTCTGGTAGCAAATGACCAAATGCAAGACTGAGAAATACCCCTCCCGAAAAGGAGTTTGCCAAACTGAGGGCCACCTTGTTTTCTGATATTTTCTTACTCTTGAGTGGAATTAGCCAGCATACGACATTCATTAGAGTTAAAAAGAATTGAAAAATCACTTTCCATCCATTGAGTGGGATGCCAAGAGGCAACGTCGTTTTTACAACCTGCAAGGCATCTCCTGCAACATCCGCAGCAGCACCCGCTGCCGCTTCCAGTAGAACCGTAGAGCTAGATCCATGTCCACCTCGAACGATAAGATTGTTTACAGCTCCTTCATTTTGGCATCGGCTTTTACAAACTCGACAATAATCTCCTGTCTTGATTGCCGATTGAAAACGAAGCCTTTCACGAGGAAATAATCGCACAGGAGGAGGCGTTGCCCGCTTTCCTCGACAAGATATGGAACTACTGGAATCATCGGTGGAAATACTAGCGCACTCTTGAGCTTGCTTGGCTGCCTTGGAAAATGAAGGCTCAAACGCATCTTGTTGTTGTTGATGATGCTGATGATTTCGAGCTGACCAAGCATTGTAGTGGTTCCAAAACGTCACCGCATCGGAGAAGGCGATGGACTCTGCACATAGAACCAAGCACAAGGTCGAAAGACCTTTACGTCGACGATGGTACATGGCTATCAAATTTGCTTTAAACTCAAACTCCGACAGGTACTTACAAAGATGAAACTTGTTGCAAAGATCAAATAGTTTGGGGTACTGAAACAATCTAAAAGGATATATCGTTAAAACCTTATTGCACTATCGGAACTAGTTGTCTAAACTGTACAATGTAGACAATCATTTAGTTGCGAGCTCATTTCCAGGTTCCTTTTGTCATTGACCAAATGTGCCACATCAGAAAATTACAATACACAAAAAAAGTTCAAACCGCCACCATGTCTTTTCAGCGATTGAGCCCCTGTAGTCAGGAGATTAACCTGTAGAGGAAGTGATTGTCACTGCTCCAGAGAATTCTCCACCATCTATGACATGCTGGAGGACGACGAGGATAAGTATTCGTGCTTGTGTCAAGAGGATGTTCATGCATGGTATCCATCAGAATCATGATGATACACTACAAAGCCATGGAAATTTTCTCACACAGTAAAGATTTTTTGGAAATCACTAGAACTGGTTAGCAATGTTGCAGTTGTACTAGTTATTGCAAAGAATTAACCAAAGCTTCACTAACCTCTTCTTGTGATAATTATATGGTAAATAAAATACTCCTCTCAGAATGGTATTAAATCTGAATTAAGTATAGACTTTCAAAAGATTGAATATTGATGTTTCCAGATTTTTGCAATAAGAAGGTATCTGCTTGGAGGCCTCCCATGAAATATGTAAGCAAATTATCTATTTCAAATTCCATTGTCATCTATCTCTCATTATTTGGCAATTGCTTGATTCCATTAGAGACTCCTCCTATCCTATACACAAAGGCACAGATATGAGAAGGAGTGGAAAGTCCAAGGGAAATTACTGAAAAGCCATACAAAAGTAGAAAGTAAAGCTGAAGATATTAAATATTTAGAGAAAAAATATTTTTGAATTCACACAGACAATGTAAGTGAGTTATGGATCAAACTTGAAAAAGCATGGGAATGACAAGACTGAGCTAAGCACTGGACTACATATATAGAAGACGTCAATATCCTTCATTCTCTGTGATACTTTAAGCTTGAATCAAAAGACTTCATCGAAATGTACGTATTTCAGCGAAAGAATAATAGAAAGCTCCCCAATTATCTAGATGCCACTTAGAATCAATAGCTTTGTGAAAACAAAGGATTTTCAATACCACATTATTGCTACCATAATAACGTTTAGCTTAAGTTAAGTACGTAATCGGTGAAAGTAGGGCTTATCATTTTGCTAACGCCATTATCCGGAAGCTTTTGGATGCCAGAAAAATGAAAAGAAATAAGGTGGAGAAATTTGCTGTTAATAGTTATGGAAAATTCAAAGCAACCTATTCAATCGTAGGCCTCATTCAATGTCTGAACCACGTGTCCTTAAGGAGTGAAAGTGTGATGATGTTTTGAAATGTATCACTTTTTGCTATCCCAGAGGATAGCCTACGTTAATTATTTTATGCCATGAAGAACTATCCTAAGTTGGTTTTAGTAGCATGCTTTCAATTCAATTAGGTTTTCGATATCAGACAATTTCAAATAGCAGAGATGCTCATTGATTCACTTCAGATAAATAATCTAGTGTTTTCACATGAGGAGTGCTCATGGATCACGAATCTCATAAGTGTTTGGACAAAGAGCGAGTTTTCATTTCTTAACCAAACAGTTAATACGATTGATAGGCCTTTTGGCCCGTTGGATCGAAACCTTCTGGCGGTATTTGGTAGTTTGTACGAGGTTTAACACTGAAGCTAATCACTAGATCCTTCACCGTACATTAATATAGTCAAAGGCAGTCAAGCAACTCCGATATGAACTGGATTAACATGACTTGAGAAATGTTTTTTTACTTTGTTTATCCTTACTGATTTTTTGGAAGTAAGAATACATGATAAATTGTTTCGGAAGCGGATCTGGTAATACCTCCCCGTTTCATCAATGCTTGGAAGCAATGTTACTTGAGTAATGCTCTACTAGCCGTAACTACAGCACTTATACTGATTTTCTCTATCTCAAATTCATAGTTTGAACAAAATATCTGAACTGAAATGCTATTGAGACTTTTTTGCTAAATTACGGAATATTGAAATGCAATTGCAGTGCAAGCGCTCTCGAAAATCAAAATCAAAACATATATTGTAACACTCTGGAGACCTGTATTTAAGTAAACCTATCTAGAAAATGTTAATTTAAAGCAATTCCAAGAGGTGTATTTTCTTGAAGATGACTGATATAATGTGAAAACTTTCACTTGTGTCAATCCTTTACGTTCTGAAAAGGTACGTAGGATATCCATGCAAGCGGAATGAATTGAGAACGAGATTCTATCTGCTTATTGCATAGTCTAAAGCTTATTAATTGATTATTTCAAATCGATACGATTGCTTGCCTCAACGTTTTATGTTATTAACCGCAAAATTGTCAATCTGCATACAAGCAAATGATACTTAGAAATTAAACAAACAGAATAATGTCATATACTCTCAAACACCTGTGGCTCTGTTTTGGCGCCCAACAAAAACAGCAAGAGTAACTCCTAGGATGACACCAAATCAAGTTGCAATATCATTTCGCCCATAACAGCAACAATAAAAGGGTTATCATTCTAAACTTATTGATTTCCTCATGTTGATGCTAAATTACAAAGATATTCATTCATCTTTGTATATGTTTGTAGACGCCATCGTTCACATATGGAGAAGTTTATGCCTTCGTTACCTCAGAGATTCATTTAAATGAGGTCTAGGTGCTCAGTTAGCATGTAATGAACAATGTTGTGTACGTGAAGCTCAAATTATAAGGTAAAGCTTCTAGCATTCCATGAATTATTTAGATTTGCATATTCTGAGTGCATGAAAACATTTAAACCAAAGTCCCAAGTTTAAACGTTACAACCTTGAAATTGAAATATCTTACTTTATCTGCGATACAAGCAATGCTGTTTTGTTTTTATCATTTTTTTCAGTTGCATGACAGAAAAAAACAGTTTTAGGGACTGAGTTTTGTGTCAAACACATTTTCGTTGAAAACTGCTTCCATGCAGGTGGGGAAAGCACAAACTTTGAGTCGCCTATAGATATCCATCGAAAGATTAATGAGCGCCTCTATTGAAACGGTACGACAGATACGTCATGCCACTAAAGATGGAAAGGCGCGTTTGCAAGAAGGTTTTCCCTCAAAGGGATTGAACGGAAGAAAATCAGCATTGGAGCAAGATGAAAAGGACTATTTTGGGGATTACTTGACAAAGATTCTAAATGAGAGTCCTGAATTTAACACTCTTCAAACAGACGACAACAAATTAAATCAATCCATAGATACGATTCGACCTTTGCCTTCGTCATCAACCTTTTCTCGATTCGTGGCAAAAATGAACCCAAAGCAGATACTCCATGAAATCATATTACATTTTCAAGCGCTTTTCTTATTCCTTACTAAAGAGCAAAGGACAATCATTCAAGGAGTCCGGATTCTTCTTGCTGTCACGTTACTGAATGCAGTATTCCTGTCATTGATTTACAGAGCATTTTTTTCAATGATGATCAGAGCGCTGACTCTAAGTCTTACTTTAGCTTCAGTTTTCGTTATTGACGTAAATGAAATCAAGTCTGCCTTCCCAAAGATTATCCTTCTACCCATAAATGGCTTTGTGACCTTGTTATCGTGGATAGACAGCTACTTATTTTTAGGATTCCGATACGCGAATCGGGATCAGAACAAAAAGCAGGGTCATTCGAATCCAACAAATTTACCACCTACATCTGATCCCAATGATCTTAGTAGCAATGCAACGCGAAAGCACCTTAATGCCATCAATTTCTGTTATTCTATGCTAAAAGTCACCTCGAAAACACATCCCAAAACTAGATTGAAGTACCAGCAAATTTCGCTGATATCGGTAAATGATGAAGTGATTGAAGCACCGCTTGTAGAGTCTCCATCGGCTATCGATAAGTTGATTCAAACCCATCGACTGTGTGATGATGGTCAAAATAGGGTGGGATCCCTTGTATCTACAATAGTCGTGCCTACAACTGAAGGGTGCATTTCTCATGACACGACGAGCGCTAAAGCAACAAACATTCTAAATCTCGACTCCTTTCTGTCTACTTCAGATGACGATCAATCCAGCTCTTTTGAAAATGATGATGTGTCGGTGAAGCATGATTCTACATCCTTGATCGATTCCAATTCCAGAAAAGTCAGGAAAATGCGTGACGGCAGAGCCATTGAAAATGGCGTAGACTTAAATTGGGCAGAAGTTGGAGCCCAGATTGGAATGCGCATAATTAGTTCAGAGCACGTTCAGAGAGTTGTGGCTTCTCAAGATACAGCAGAAAGAATTCAGGATATCACAAAGAATATGGGACAGAGACTTAGATCACCAAATCATAAGTCTAATGCTGCTCAAAGAACGAATTCCAATACATGCACGCCTGATCAGAATTCACTTGGTGATCGTATTAATGTGCAAGCAGAGACTAGGTTATCAAGTATGCCCATTAAGCCAGTACACTCGCTGTGGACATCTGCATCTGCAGTTGTGGAAATTTCACCATTACCAAAAACTGAAGAACTCAGTGATCCAATATTGTCATTGTTACCTAGAGTACGACGGATTTCATCAACTGATATTGATTTTGATTGCCTAAAGAGTCAAGGCTCAGTTAATTTTGATAATTCTTGCGAACATTCCCGCCAAGAGTTTAACGTCGATAATCAATTTTCCATTTCAAAATGTTGTGAATTGAATCTGCCTCGAATCCATAAATTAGAAAAGAATATCTGTCCCATCGAAATCCTTGATAACGGTACAGAAGTTTTGCTTGTACCAAACGATGACAGGAATGAGCACATTTCATCACTTCCGCTTGAAATGAGGTTTGCCACAGGCTTGAATTCATGTATAACTAAAACACGACGAGAGGTTCTGAGATCAGGAGTAAAAATGGTTGTACCTTTAATCCCAACAAATCCAGAAATAACAAATAAACAAGCCGGAATTCAAGGTAGATTTTTCCAGATGGCAACCGTTATCTCTAGCAAACGTATACTGATATCAACACGAAATGAAGCAATCATTGATGAGAGAGGCGAAACGAATTGTTTATCCATCACCGTAAGTTTGGATAAATCATTCTTGAGAAATGGTGGGTTTGCTCGTTTGACCTTGCGGATTTTGGATTCATGGAGCGAGAGATACATGCCTCGCCATTCGAAATTTCCCATCGGTTGCTGCGTTGCAACGTCTTTCGGACTTGGCGTCCTTGTTGGATGGAGGGTGGAAGATGACTGCCACATTGTTCGAGCTCTATGGAAACGACAAGGACCAGGGTCTGGAAAGGCATATCTGAATCGAAATGCACTTCATTCTATCGTAGAAGCAGCGGTAGGATTCCGAGTTGAAACTGATCTAGGAAAAGGCGTTGTTATATCTTATATTTCCGCTGGAAAAGATTTTGTTCATGGACGGTACAATATCCGAATGACATGTGATGGACGTCTTAAGGGCAAAATACTTGAATTTAACCGCCAAGAGATTAGCAATTGCCATGGTCCAGAATTTGTCCCTCTTATTGAATTAATTCGGGAAGCCGCTGAGTACCAAATTCAGGTTGACGCTTATCAGGACGCATTTCGAAATCAACTTGGCATGGAAGTTGAACAAAAAAAATGGCTTCAAGTCTCGAAAGGCCTTGAGCTCTTGTGGATATCAATGTTGAGAGCCGTTAAAGATGACGACGGTTTTGATGCGGGATTAAATCACGTGTTTACCTCGATGATAACTTTCTTGGACCAGCATGAAAAGTCAGATTCTCATTTAGAACATTCAGAGAGCAAGGATAAGGTTACAAGTCTAAAGGAAATCCAAGCGTCTTCAGCTGTGATGGATAAGGATCCTTACGCTTGGTTTGTGAATGACCTATATGGAGGTATTTTTACTAATAGAATCTCAGGCCATTCTGATGGAATCAAAAAGTCTGATGTTAAATTTTTCGTAAGCGCTTGGAATCAACAGCAATATGAAATAGCGTATGCAATCATTCATACTCTACTAAAAACAGTCACAATCGCTGCCGCAGAATGTAAAGACATGCCAAACCTCAAGTTATCATTGGCTATCGTTCACGAATTTCTTCTATTTGTTCAAACTGTGATGAAAATTCAACAAGCGAACGTTTCAGCAGAATCGGTGGAACTTTGGGAGCGCACACTCGGAGAAATTGTGGATACATTTGGTCCCGTTAGAGCCAGAATAGAAAAGATATGCATTGGAATTGCCGATAGGATGACGAATCAAGGAAATAAAGCCAAAATTCAGGTTTTACGCCTTGTAGACATTCTCGTTTCAAACGAAAAACTACTCCTAAGTCTTGAGCGAGGAGAATGGATGGTTTGCCTGAAACAACTTGAAGATTGCCTTGTTCTTTCAGGAATCATTAGCCGGGAGAGTAGTGACAACTACCATAAGACAATCAGATTTGTATTGAATCATTTTCTCTCTTCCTCAATTAACTTGAATGCTGCGAAGAGGAATCACGAAAAGATGGTGTACTTTGCGAAAGCACTGAAATGGGCCGCTTCACCAAGGCGATCCGTTCTCCAATTTATCCGACGAGATTCGACTTTGGAAGTTGCACAAAGAGTTTTCGAACGCGTTTTCAGGAATGATCCAGACACTTCCCGAATTATAATTATTCATGCATCGAATATGAAATCCTTTCGTCACCTTAGAATTTTAAAGGACTTCACAGTAACTGGAAAGCTCTGGATTCCAATGCTCGATGCTGCTGATCAAGAGTTTTCTTGGATGGTGACCAAAATGCCAGAGAAATCGAAAAGTATATTGTCTCTGCTGTCAAGGCTTTTTTCTCTCGGGGTGATTCATTTTCACCAAATAGCACGTGGAGACCTCACCTCTGACTGGATGGAATTCCTAATGAGCGAGGAGGCTATTCAACATATTCAAGAAATAAACAAACGGTTAATACTTCAGGTAGAATCCTTTTCAAAGGATATCAAAGAGATGATGCTATCAATTCCTTTTTTCCCTACCATAGAAGACGACATTCTAAAATTAGTGGATGAGATCGATGTAGACAGGTTCTTGAAGGAAGCTTCCGATGCCATGACAAATCCAGAAGAGCTTGGGAAGTTTTTCCGGGAAAAAATTGGAAAGTCTTTACAAAGGTTTTTGAATTATCTTCCAAAAATGTCCATTCCATTAGAGCAGAGAGATTTAGGTGACGGTTGGGTAATTTCATGCTATGGTCAATGTGGAGGTGACCTTAAACTATCCGATGTATCTATCAAACGGGAAAACTTCATGTGTCAAATTTTAGGCGGAGAAAAAATTTCCTTCACAGACATTAATTTTGAGAGTCCCATACGAGAAACTGAAGGAAATAACTCTAAGGATGCTACGTATCATGATGACATAGAGATGTCGATCCTTGATCACATAAATGTTTTGATTCAAAACGCTAAAAAGCATGGATGTTGGAAGACAGGCTTTGGCGGCGTGGGGCAAGTGGCTAGCGATCCCTACGCTGCCTCGGTTCTTAAGGGCCAACAAATAAGTGCCGTGTTGAATGCTGGAATTGAACTTTGGTCCAGACTCGAAATCGACGACGACGAATTATTGGAGATTGCTATCAAGGATATTTCCTATCAAATTCAGCTTCACCAGAGTAATGAGGATGGTAATGCAACATATTCCGATAGCTCTGAAGATTCGAATGGATCTCCAAAAAGCGTAAATTCACCAATTAAGGGTTTCGTGTGTCATCGCTTCAACCCACTTACAGATCCAACACTAATTTACCTTGACATCAAGAATTTCACCTTGAATCTTGATAAGTTCCGCTTCAGGATTGAGAAAAGATTCAGAAATATATTTGATCCTGTCTTCGAAGGTTGGGGCAAGTTGTGCGTAGAGGATTTGTCATTAACTGTTCGTATCGAGTGTAGAAAAGAATCAATGATGAAGATGGAGGTTGAAACCATGGTGCCTGTCCTATACTGTCGTGAATTGGATATTTCCATGAAGAAAGTTATCCTCGAAGTCAAAGACACTGGTGCTGATTGGATATTGAACACAGCTGTTAAAAACTTTTCTAAGGGATTGACATCTGTCGTTGAAGCAAATTTGCAAGAACAAGTACGCCAACAAGTCCAGGCGACTCTGCAAACTCTGAACTCCTATCTTAGAATTCATCCTGATTCATTTTGCCGCTTATTGGGTATCAAGATAGATGACTTGCAAGATTTTATCGTAGCTGTTTAAATTATTATAGGACTAGCTTGGTTGGTGGTCCCTAAACAGAATCACTACATCTACACCCTCAAAAGTACATTATCGGTACCAACTAAATTAAGGATCTAATTGAAAATTTCCCTCTCGCTAACGCCTCGGAATGTTTCATTCCTAGGTTGAGAAGTTACAGGTTTTACTTCTTGAGAAAGACAAAGCATAGGAATTTAGAATCTGAGATCAAACTTGGATAATATTCCAAGTAAACTTCAGATGAGATTAAGGATGTCTTGTATCAAGATTTATTTCAGGATGAGAAAACAAAAGTACACATCAAGTAGTCAATTTTTTAAACCCATTGAAAATGAAAATACTCAGTTTTGTTTCCAAGTCTTTGTATCCTCCAATTTAAAGGTGATTGATTTCATACAGAAAAGAATAAGTGACTCCAAATAAGGTAAGATAACTCCTATGTTGTAAATGATTATCATTTCAACAAGTAATGATTTTAGCATGGCAAGTGGCTGATTGTTTTTGTCATTATTGCAATAAATGATATGCTTATTTTTCCATATTACTTAAATTGCAAGACAAATCCATTTAACATGAAACTCTTCTCCAATTTTGTTACTTTCAAATTTTAATGGAAACGAGCAGACTCGACATGTTGAGCTAGCTTATTGTACTAAGCATTCATTGAAATCATTGTTACTTCTTGTGCCCCTTCAAGATGTCTCTAATGAATGAAGATGGATTACACCAAAAACATCTTTTTATTCAAATTTTTACAACCAATCATTCAACATCACAAGAGGATCGTTTCTAAGTCCTTTGTTGAGTGACTCTTTATAAATCTAAAGAAAAATGGTGATCCTAATTGTTCCTTAAGTTGTTGATCCTGGAAAGTATATGAGCCTTGAAGTGTATTTAGATTGTTTAGTCACCCTAGCCACTTGCGGCAAATGGAAATTAATATTTTAAGACAGTGCAAGTTTTTCAGTCAGCTGCATTCGTTTTGCATACTAAAACTAGTGGAAAAGGCTGATCAAGAATATCTGGGTCCTAACTGATATACTCTTGGAACCTAACAATACAGAGAGAGAGAGGAGGAGGAGGAGGAGGAGCAGAGAGATAGAGAGAGAGAGGGAAAAAATTACCTGCTTCAAAAATTGATTAGTCATTAAATAAGTTTAATGTCAATTTGATAGTTTTGATAAAAACTTGAGAATTTCCCTTCTTAAAAAGTTGAGAATTTCATTAAATAAATTTAATGTCTACAATTCGCTAGTTTTGATAGAAGTTCGAGAATTAACATGCTCCAAAGCTAATTTCTATCCCTAATGTTTATAACTCAGAGTTACGGCTGTCTGTACTCACATCCGAATCGGATGAGAAGCTTTACACCATCAACCCATCTCATAACTTCGAGGCTAAATCGTGCATGATTAGAAATTGTGCTATCAAAGATGGAGCATGAAGAAATTTCATTGCAGCACTTCGATGAAGCAAAGGTTCAATTGATGTTGAACGCCTGTGCTACAGGTGATGAGGACGGAATTCATCAGCTTGTAAAAGAACACTTTCTGTACGCTCGACAACAGGATGAAACGACGGGAAAGTCGCCTCTGATGGTAGCCGCAGAAGCTGGTCAAATTTCTATTGTTCAATATCTTCTAGAGAACGGTGCTCCATGGAACGCTGTGGATCGATATGGACAATGCGCCGGAAATTTCGCTACAAATGCTGAACATTGGGATATTGTAAATTTACTTGTGGATCATGCTTCCAGGTCAGAATTAATCCTTTCTAGCCTTCAACGATCCACTGATAACAATGGCTTGCTTCATAAGGAGAAAAATGACGAAACTGTAGATAACTCCATTCCTGTGGCGCATGAGCCATCCACTAAACCTAACTATTTACGACAACGACTGACAATAACGGAGACATCGATTCTAGATGAAGATCGTGACGCTGTTATGATGAAATGGGAGAAACCGCTCATGGAGTTACATGCCCAAATAATTACGGACAACACGCTGCATAAGAAAGTAATGAATGTGGGATTCGGACTTGGAATTATAGATGAGATTTTACAATCCTATCAACCAAGTCTCCACATTATAATTGAGGCACATCCGGACATTTATGCTAACATGCTCCGTGATGGTTGGGATAAGAAGCCATGTACTAGATTATTTTTTGGAAAATGGCAAGATGTTGTTCCACAACTGATTCAGGAAGGTGTGAAACTTGACGGCATTTTCTTTGACACATATGGTGAACACTTTTTGGATATGGAAGACTTTCATAAGCTAATTCCTAGCCTACTTGTACAGCCCAATGGAGTTTATTCCTTCTTCAATGGTCTTGCTCCGGATAATATCTTCTTCCATGGAGTTGCATGTGAATGCGTGAAGTTACAACTGCAACAGCTGGGATTAGAGACAGAATTCTTACCATGCGAAATTCAGGTTAATTCTGATGAATGGGAAGGCATCCGTCGTAAATACTGGCATGACCGAGATACATATTACTTGCCACGATCTACCTGGAGGCCTGAGTTTATAGATCGTAAGGCACTTGCCACGTGCGATACATTGGAAGGAGAAGTAAAACGGATAAAACGATAATGATACAGGTTACCTTATACTATGTATACATTGTAATCCCTAATTTGTTCTGTTTGCAACATCGGTAATTGCAATACATTCTCCTTGTTTCATAGTGGTCAGCTCTGCCAAGGTCTCTTGGCATTCTTGAGTGTTTAAAACCGCATTACGAACTATGGTTGGAAGTACACACACCTCAGCGCGATGGGAGTTTACGAGACTAAGAGTTCGTTCAACAGAACTCAAGCGATAGTGAATGAAGCCTTGAAACAATAACACCAAAGATAATAATATGATCATAACACTGGAACGATCATCACCTCTGCCACCTACAGGAGATGAAGGAAAGTGTGAGACTCGAAGCACAGCTTCGACTGGTTTCTCAAATGTTGTTTGGATCGTCAAATCTCCAGCTGCCCTGTTCGGATTGTTGAGTGCAATTAATTTTTGTCGAAACATCACAAGTAAATTTTGAAACCATTTCGTCAACTCTGATCGTGTCGTATTGGTGATGATGGAGCGAAACATGGTAGACTTCACAAATCGAATATCAAAATAAGCGGATAATGTAACTGTCTGATCTTCGTTAGCTCGTATGAGAATTCGATCGGTAACATAAAAGCAGTCGGTCATCGGAACATCGTCGACATACGTATCAGTCTCTATCGAAATTCCCTGGTTTAAGAATCGTCGCATACGTTGTTCCTTTCGAGCCTTGGCATTCGGAGGTGCTAGGGGTGCATTGATCGGGTGAGTGTACTCGATTGTCCGTGAGTAACTGCAGCTGCCAGAAGCATCCTGTTCCTTCCAATGGCTTGCAATTACATTTGAATCTCCCTCAGCAAGCATGAAGGTGGTAATCGAATGAGGAGCATCATCCGTCAAAAATAATTCTTGGAATTTGTCCAAGGAACAAGATAAATTTTGATCTTGAAAGGCATTCTCCTTGTAGGATTTGTTGGAAGTATCGTGTAGGTTCCTCCATGCCTCCTCTAAATCAGACGCTAGTTCTTCTGGATGATGAGCATGTACCGTTAATCGACGAGAACTTAACGTTAGTCGTAAATCCTCCATAGTTGCCACTGTAGCGGCTGCGACATAGGCGGCTTCATTCTGCTCTTCATGCTCTTTGGCAGACATTAATGATGTCGGATCCGTTGCCAAGCGTCGGAGTGATGCTCGCATCGGAGTCAAAAGTGGATGAAGACAGGGTGATCCTAGTTTGGCTTCCGTATGCAAAGCGGTAAGCGTAGCCCATACTCGTTCGGGATGCTGAATACCAGAAAAAGTAAAGGAAGTGTCCTTTGAATTTTCTCGTACCTGAATTACGATGTGTCCCAGAGCAGAGTGATGTACTGCTATCACCGAGTCCCATTGACACGAAAACAGATGAGTGTAAAAAAATATGTTACCTTTGAAGCCAAATCCATCAGATCCTGCATATAGTACCCCTTGAATATGATTGTTGCTACATATATAGGACCCACTCAAATGTCCGATTTCTAACTCCATTTCGAGTGGGGACGCACTAATAAGCGATGATTTGTTGTTTACTTCTTCATCGACAGTTTTAGACCCGCTATCTTGATCAGTCACATCCTTTTCTGCTTTCACATTCGGATGAGATATCGTTTCAATATCTCCATTTTCAATCATCTTTTCGTCCAATTTTCGACGAGTTAAGGACCTACTTCTCCTTTGTTCATGAAAGTCAACTAGCATTTGATTCTGAGACAATAACGATTGGCACCTTTGGTACTGTGATGATGGTATCAGTGCTAGTATTCTTTCAGAAATTCACAATTGAAGAATTCTCCGTTGTGTCATCACTTTTGTCGTACCAGGTGCACCATGAACCAATAATAGTTTGGTAGTAATGAATAACTATATATCGATTCAATGAGTTGTCTCAATATACTAATAGACTTACAATGGCTCTTTGATCAGTTTCACAGAAAGGAAGAGTTGTATTTTTAGAAGTTCCAGGGAGAAAAAGCAACAAAAAGCAAATAGTCATTTCACGCTTTACCTTGAGTTACCTTTAGCTAGTGCTATAAAAATAATAATAATGAAGCCACTGACTGTTCACATATCTCTGCTATAAAATTGCGAATGGAATAGCTTGATTCTATCCGAGAAAAAGGTTATTTCCATGTAAAGTGTCATTGTAGTGCAATAGATCCCAAGAAGAAATTTTACCGTATTTCCAGTAACATGGGCAAATGCACTGAAGAGCCAGCGCATGATAACGCTTCGCAATTCTAGAGTCATCCTAGCACACGCATTACATGCATTCAAAATCCTCTTATTTCTTGTTTCAAGTACACAGCATCTCCAAGCCGGATTTCTCAAATTTTTCGAAAGTCCCACTTTTTGTTGGTCCACTTCTCCACATGCACCCGATCCTAATGCAAAACCATCTCTTCCATTTTCGTTTCCTTTGACCATTTTTTTCTTTGAATTATGGCATCTTTTTAATTAGATGCTTCCTAGTTGCAACACATTGTCTTTAGCATTTTCACATATTGTAAAGGAGCATAATCTGCCTGCTTGAGAGGGGAAAATTAGTGTGCCCTTTGATTTCTAAGAAATGTTAACTTAACTCACAAAAGTTACATATCCTTTCACACTCTTCCTCTCATCCTTGCAATCATTTTTCTTATCAAAAGACACAAATGGAATCATCTCTAAATGTTCCTTCTAATGAGTTGATGCTAGAGGCACTTTTCTAGCTTCATCTACCCTTTCGGCGGCGTCAGCTTCCCTGTTGTTAGAAGTTACACGGCACCTCACCAATAATTGAAAAAAACTTTGTCATTCTTTTCATTTAAAGTTAGTTTATTTAATCGGATAGAATGACTCTTAAGTATGACCTCATTCCACTACTTTTTTACAGATGTAGTCTACTGACATGAAATCAAAGCGTGTCGTTTCGCCGCGTTATTAAAATTGACTTGATAAACGCTGCTTGAAATACAGGAGAGTGTGAGATTCAGTGTCGAGCAACTTCCTGAAAAGTCATACGCTAAGGGAAACCTAACAACCATGCCATGGTTTTGGCGAAATAAGGCAAAAGTTGTCGCAAATGATAATAATGATGGAGAGAAAAATGATTT
>CAAAJI010000043.1:0-58753 GCA_900642245.1 Fragilaria radians
AAATTTTGAAAATTATTGGATTGCATCACCAATATTCTTTAATCTTTGGGTTAGTTTAGTTTATGGGAGAATAAGCGAGGTTAATTGTTTTATGTGAGAACAGTGATGAGAAGACATTCTAGTTAGTGATAAATCGGATTAATAATTTTAAAGATTACATTTAAAGTGTTTAGAGGCTCTCTAACCCATATAAACGCTAGGTACACACAAGGAGTCCTTTTCTTTTTTGCTTATTGTTGTTTGTTGATAAATTTATCGTTTGCTTAACACCCTATTCAAGATGTCTGATTTTAGCGCCATTAGAGTTCTAAATTTTTTGGGAAGAAAAGAAGAATGGCCAACCTGGAGTGAGAAATTCCTAGCAAAGGCTGAGATCAGTGAGATTTACACTTAACTAAGTGAGGCCAGACCTAAGCAAGGTGATGGAGTAAATGTTGCACATGTTTGTTGACCGTATCAAGAGCAGAGAGCTGATGTTGGAAACTGCGAATTAGGTTCAATGGAATATTGAGGGATATTGTAACTCAGACTGCGCTGTAGATAGAGATATAAGGAGGAGTATGAGTGTCAGTGATTTACCATAATAAATGTTGCATGGCATGCAAAAGCAGAGGACCTAAGACGAATGCATTATCTTCTACAGAAATGGAATTTGTTGCATAAGCAGAGATGAGCACTGAGATTGTATTGGTTTAAGATGTCCATAAGTTCGTGGAAGGGTCAGAGCATTATCCTATTGAAGTGAACGTGGACAATTTGAGGTAAATGTATCTGGTCAAAAACACCACAGCCACCACCAGGATAATATTGGATATTAATTCATTTGCCCTAAGTAAACAGCTGGAAAACAAGAAAGATGTCAGGGGTGTCTTCCACAATTTCTTCCATCATTAGATATACTAAAGTTGGGGATGTAGAGAAGACTGTTCTGTCTGATTTGCAAATGTAGAAGAGTGTTTTCCTGCACATTAGTTGAAATTCAACATGACTTATTCGATAAGCTACTTTTGATTCAAACCGCTGCTTTGATTGGAAACTGAATATAAGTATTGAATCCGAACTATTCTTATTTTGCTAGAGCTGTTTGAAGGAAATGTAAATTCTCTTAGAATTTTGGTGACGCATGCGTCGTGTTCCAAATCCGATATTCTTACTCTGTTTGAACTGCTTGAAGGAAATGAAAAATTCTTAATTTCTTGGGCACTTATCTACTCATACATACAATGTAAATTAAAAATGATCCAGGTGCAAGGTGATACGAAGTGACGATTTTGATTTTTTGAGCATGAGGACAGTCAGGGAGCTCATCTAATTTTCCAAAACAAAGAAAGATGCACTTATCTACTCATACATACAATGTAAATTAAAAATGATCCAGGTGCAAGCTGATACGAAGTGACGATTTTGATTTTTTGAGCATGAGGACAGTCAGGGAGCTCATCTAATTTTCCAAAACAAAAAAAGATGCACAACGGAATGTATTTTACCTAGACATTCAATAGAACAATGTCTGTTGCAGAAACTGGACAACATGGCTTGATTTTGTTCACTTCCTTACAGGGGGCTACTTCGTTAGTCGCACTGCCATACGAAAGACGGAATTCTGTCTCACCGGCACGACAAAGGTTGCAGTCACGATGATATCCAAAGAGGATTTGACCAATTTCCATTTCTGCCACAAAACGATTATCCATGCAAAACCAAAATGTGATTAAACAAGTAAAAATGTTGACCAAGAATTCCAAATAATGTGCATATTCTTCATACCCGAGGTTGTATACCAATAAAGTTGTACCAGCAACAATAACAGACCCTGAGACAAGAAGTGTTGATCCTCTAGGAGTGCCATCCTTTTTCTGCCCTACTAGGGAGCCCAAAAGAATGAAAGAAACAAAGGAGAGAGAAAATTCGTTCAAATACTCAATTTCGTGAGATATTTTCTCGAAGTATTCGAGATCAATGGTAATCAGAAAAGCAGGAGTAAGAGCTGCGACGACGTTGAAGAAAAAGAGGATTTTTAGAGCATCGGGATTTTCCCAAATGGACATCATTGACTTCGGAGTATTGACCAACGCATATGCGTCGACAAGAGCATATAGGAATGTTGTCCAGAACTCAATTCGATGGAAGGTGGTGTCGGAAACATTCGGGGGTTCGGAGGCGTTATTTAGTGTATAGTTTAGAACAATTAAAACGATGAAAACTCCACAGCATAGCAGGCTGATAAGGGCTAACCAGAAGTTGACTTGAGACCTCCTCTGAAAATCAGCTAACCGAAAGAGTAGTAAAACATTTGATGATGCATTAAGGGAAGAAAGATTATCTTTTTGTGGCTCAACTTTTGATTTTAACGGGGTATTCTCGTCGATTGCTCCGTTATCAGGGAACCTATTAGGATCGAACATGGGACGTTCCGTGTTTTGAAGGTCTTTGCTGCAAAATTCGTATTGCGTTGATAAAGTAAGCACTACTTTATCCACTTGGAGGTGTTTAGATTTCTGGATAACCCTCCAGTAGTTGCACTCCGAAAAATAGCCTCTATTCAATGGCCTAGAATAAGTGTTGAATACAATGTCCTTCTTTTTTTTAGCCTGGAGGGAGAACGAGTACGAGTGCATTTTCGATAGAGTTAGGGACTAAATCTTAGCGTACTTAGGATAGACATATCTCTAATGCATGGACACTGAGAGTTTGCGATGTCAAGGTATGATGCCACTGATTCTTTTTTGTCTGCGCGCGAGCATAACGAGACGACGTGAAACAAAATCCAGATAATTACTACCGAATCAAGTTTGCTTCAAGACGTCACAAGAGTTTCAGAAAGTATCATGTATTCTTCGAATCCTTAGCAAATATATCAAAAGTGGCTTGCGAAATATCATTTTCGAATTAATATTGAGAAAAACTAAGTGCAAATGTCTGTTTGTAGATGTGAAAGTATATTTACTTCTATATACAATATGGGATGTTCCCTGTATAGATGAAATATCTAGATTAAAGTTTCACTGTACTTGCGTGAAATTACTTAGCTTTGCTTTTTTTGGACAAATGTAGCCACTTGAGCCACCGCTACATTTAAAATTGGTTTTAACTATGTTACAAGTTGAGAACATACCTTGTAATACTGCCATCAGGCAGAGCAGTGGCTAGCACTACCACTGATTCCCTCAGTTTGAAATATTCCCATGTTGATAAAGTGTTATGTATTTTCTCTCTCAAACATGGAGTATTTTCTTTTCGATGAAGTACAATCCTTAAAAATGTACTTCCCCTCCAAACATGCTACCTTTTATTCCCCAATCATCACTTGAGATAATCTTCTACTGAGAATAAAAACTATTCTAGTTTATCCTCAATTTGAGATTTCCTTATTTTCGAGTGGGAAGTACAACACATGACGCTCATGAGTCTACGTGGGCTTCGATAATTTCCAGACTAAGAAAGTGGTATTTGACACGTCAAAGTGAAATTCATATCGAGAACATGTATAATCCAAGGTAGTCTCTCCCTTCAATTTCTTTCCTGAAATTGCAAGCAAATTCCGTCATCTTTCAACGCAGAACAAACACAAAAAAATTTAAGTAATCTTTTTTCACCCTCATCTTGGAGGACAATCATCACACATGATCTATCAGTGGTTAAAAATGAGGAAGGAAAGGTAAGGAAATAAAGGATTTCCTTCAAAGTGAAGAAGGAAAGGCGTACATAAAGATTCTTAATACTTTTGAAGTATGAAACGTTAAAACATCAGTGTTTCAGGTTTTTGTATGAAAGTCTTTGATAAATTCATATGTGTCCTTCTGCTTTATGAGCTTAGCAACAAAATTGTGATGGAGGGTTACTTTTTATGCCTTCATATAAATGACATATACTTGAAAATTTGAACAATGTTCATTTATTCAATTGCTCAAAAAACGATACACAATTGATTGACATTATTTTCCACCTCCTAGCGTTGTGATAAAAAAAGACTTGTAGAAATATTCCTTTTACAAAAGAGATATGAAATTTCCATAAAATTCCTTGTGCAAAAAAGTCGAGAGAATATTTGAATATTGGTTGAAATATATCTAGAAAAGAGTTGCAAAAAGATGCATCTCTTTTGTAAAATAGTTAACTGTGCAAAGAAGCACCAGCTACTAGTAAAAAGTATACATAGAAAAGAATTGAAACTATTGTGCAAAATTCGTTTCCAAAAAAAATAAACACACACATCACCAAAAACATTGTTGGAACATGATCTCCGTCACCGGTTGGTCGTACTTATTGGTGGTAGCTTTCCTAGTACAATGCAACTCTTATGAACCAACCTGGGAATCGTTGGATCGTCGACCTTTACCCCAGTGGTATGAGGATGCCAAATTTGGTATCTTTTTGCATTGGGGTGTCTTCTCCGTTCCTGCCTTTGGAAGTGAATGGTTTTGGGAATACTGGTCTTCCAATGATACAAGATATGTCGACTTTGTAAAACAGACAGAAGGATCACGATTCTCTTATACCGACTATGCTTCTCGATTCGATGCGACTCTTTACCATCCCGATCAATGGGCGGATATCTTTGCCAAAGCTGGAGCACAATATGTTGTTCTGACATCCAAACATCATGAGGGATATACCATGTGGAATTCAAGAGATGTCCCAACGACATGGAATTGGAATGTCATGGATGTCGGTCCAAAACGAGATTTGTTGGGTGATCTTGCAGTACATATTAAGAATACAACATCTCCCTATACAAATCAAACTCTACAATTTGGAATTTATCATAGCCAATTCGAATGGTTCAATTTGCTATATCGACAGGATCAATCCAACAACTTTACCACCAACGACTTTGTCACTCACAAGACTCTACCAGAATTATACGACTTGGTACGCAAGTACGAACCCAACATCATTTGGAGCGACGGTGATTGGGATACCGATAGTACCTATTGGAAATCTCGAGACTTTTTAGCCTGGCTTGCTACTGAATCTACAGTCAAGGATACCGTTGTTTGGAATGATCGTTGGGGGACAGATGCCACTTGTCGTCATGGGAGCTTTTGGACTTGTCAGGATCGATACCAACCCTCATCGCTCGTGCATCATAAGTGGGAAAATTGTTACACCGTGGATCGTACGAGCTGGGGATGGAATCGAAATGCGACGTTATCGGACTATTATTCCACCGAACAATTAATTCACACGTTGATATCTACCGTTGCCTTCAATGGAAATTTACTTCTCAATATTGGGCCAACTGCCGATGGGACACTCCCACCTGCCTTCGTGGATCGACTGCTAGGAATTGGCGAATGGCTTCGTGTCAACGGCGAGGCTATTTACAACACTCGACCGTGGTCAGTGGCTCAAGAAGAGCAAAATTCTTCGGTCTACTACACTCAACGCGATAACTTGGTTTTTGCTATTCTCGTTAAATGGCGATCTTCAATAACTTTGGTCAACCCAGTACCTACCAATATAACAACCGTCAGGATGCTAGGTATCAATAGAGACCTACAATGGTCGATCAACAGGAATGGAATGATCATTTCGATTCCACCTATGACACCTGACGTGATTCCCTGTCAATATGCTTGGGTTCTTACTCTCTCGAATTTGAAAAATAAAAACAAGGAAAATACAAGAATAAATCCTGAAACCGCTTAGCTTAATTTAATCAATAAATTGTTTGATACAATTTCGTTGTTCATTCAAATTCAAAGGATCTACTATTAACTTTGCCTACATTCTGGTTGACCTTCAGGAGCATTCCCATTCTTTTGCGTTAACTCCAACAATGTAGGACCCATAGGCTTATTCAAAGCTTTTGAAGTCTCAGGCGGTGATTTGAACCTTTCTTCCCAAAATGAAACAGTTTTCTTAACGTTGCTCAAAACGTTCGGATGGTTTGCAGGAGATAAAACAGACTTTGGAGTTGTTGGCAGCGTTGTGACATCGCGAGAATTTAATTCCAGGAATCCGCTTGCGTTTTCCTTACCCAGCTCGTCTATTTGTTCTGAGACAGACTGATCTGCATCACCATCATAAAAGTTATCTTTAGCTGTGTGAAATGAATTCTCATTCATGCCACTCATTTCCATTTTGGAATCATCCATTTGAAGCTCCACACGTTGCAGCGAGAGATTTACCGACGTTATTTCTTCCTTAAGCCTTTCTATCTCTTTTTCCAATTCCCAAGAACGTTGTTCTGCTTTTTGTACGTCTGTGATTGCGGCTGAATTCTTCATCATAAGCTCACGTTTTTCGTCATTAAGAGCTTGAATGATTTCTTCGTATTCTTCGCGGAATGCTAACAAGGTCGAAGCACTCACTCTTCCACCTGCGTAGGCCTTTTCCTTTGATTCATCCACTTCCAAATCCTTCTCCTCTGTTATAGTTGGAAGCGAGTGAGCGATTCCGAATGAGGAGATCTTTTTCTTTAGCATTCGATTTTCTTCAAGAATTGCATTGAATTCCTTCTGTAGCATTTCCATTTGATTTTGATTTTTCCCATCGACGCCGTATCGACCACCAAGTTGTCGTCTAAATCGTTCGTTTTCTTCTACAAGTTGAGTTTTTTCCCTCTCCATTCCTCGGATGTATCCCGATAGTTGCTCAATTTCCTCGCTCATCTCGCTTATTCTAGCATTAGAAAACTGCAGTTTGTGCTTGTAGGAGGATATCTTCGCTCTTGTTTTATTCTCAAAGTCAGCCTTTTCCTTTCTAACTTCTGACATCAATTGATTTGTATCTGATACCTCATCTTCAAGTTCTCTAATGATTTCTTCGGCCTTATATTTCGACTCTTTCATCATGCTTTTTCCTTTAGCGAGGAGACTTTCCCTATCTTTTTCTGCTTGAGCTTTGATTTTTTCAATTTCACAAGTATTTTCATAAGTCAGCTGAGCAATGCGAGCTTCGTAATCAAGTTTTTTTGTTTCTAAAGTAGTCACCATCTGAAATTTGAGGTCGTCGATTTCTGAGGCAGATTTCTTCTTGAGATCATCAAAATCAGCATTGGCTTTCTCAATCTTTGTTCTGAATGATTCTCTTTCGTCTTCCAAAAGAAGGTTCATATTTTCTTGAAGCTCTTCTAAAGCGCTTCGTGCTTTTGCCTCCAGCTTGTCATGAGTTTCGCGCAACAAGTTCTCTGCAGCAACTTTCTCAATCTCACGTTCTTGCTTTTCGCGATTATGTTCTTGTTCAATGTTCTCTTTTTCTTCTGTTAGGTTCGATATCGTGCCTCTAAGCACTTTTTCCCTATCCAACGCTGAATTTAATTCAGTCTTTGTAGATTCGAGTGCATCTATTGTTAAGTCTAGTTCATTTTCGAAACCAGCACACTTTTGTTGTTCACTTTGTAAACTTTTTTCAATTCCTTCTAACTCACAATGTAGATCCTTTTCTCTGCCCTGTGATTGAACAAGCATTTCAAATGTTCTCTCGAGCTCTTCTTTTGTTAAATTCCACCCATGCAATCTTTCTTTTGATTCTGCAGCAGTCTTTTCATACTTTTTCGTAAGTAATGTGAGCTCCCCGCGTAGGTTTTCTTCGATGTCTCTCGATTCTTTCAAAAGAGTACAAGTTGAATCTAGTTCTATTTTTGTCGTTTCAATTTCACTCTGTAAATTGTCACATTGATCGGACATTTCATCAAATTTTGATACCCATTCAGCTAACTCTTCCTTTAAATCCTCTTCGCTTTCTCGGGTCTGCTCGAGTTCAACACATGTTCTCTCCAACTGCTGCTTGGTTGTCAGGTATTGATCCCTAAATCGATCAGAAAGTCGATTGATATCATCCAACCTTTCTTCAAGACGTTGAACATTATCCTCCGAACGCTTTTCCGCAAATTCTCGCAACTGTTCATTTTCGTTTCTAAGCCTTAAAAGTTCTTCCATGACAACTGGATTCAACTCGCTGATCCCATCATCTATAGATGGACAAATGGCCACTTTGTCGTCTGAAGTAACTTTTCGGCGTAATGCTTCCGCCTCTTCTTGCAACACTCGTGTTCCACCAATCAGATCCTCTTGTGTGCTATTCAGATTTCTACTTAAAATTTTTAAACGCTTCAAATCTTCTTGGCACTCAACCAGTTTAACTTCAGCATCAACTGCTCTGACTTTGTACTCCTCCAGCTGGCGACGCAATGGAGCTAGAGATTTGATTTCTGCCTCCAAACGTAAACATTCTGAAACAGAGGCACTGTGCGCCTCTTCTTCTCGCTTCAAGCATTCTTTAACATCTGCAAGTTTCTCTAGACGTTCGCGGCATTTGCGATATTTTTCCTCGGTCTCAGCCAACTTTTCGTTGGCGTTCTGCATCAAATCCATTTCGTCTTTTAATTTTGTCAGTTGACGCTGTGCCATGTGCTCCCTATCTTGAATATCTTGAAGCACATGTAACTCATATCGAAGCTCTTCAATCTCTTTCCTATGTGCCGCATCGGCTTCTTCCATCGTTCGCAACGAATTCGATTCTATCTTGATCATGTTTCTCCTTACTGTCATTTCTAACTCTTGTAATTTAATTGCCAGGTCAGCCTCTCGGGTTGTGCTTCTCTCTAGATCTCTTTTAAGGGACTCATTGTTGGATTTGAGGTCCTCAATCACGCGTTCAATTGACGGATGTATGGGCTCAGGTGAAAACAAGCGATTTACCGATAAATTATCGGGCGATCTCTTCTTTCTTACAGGAGTGTACCCTGAGGGCGAATTATTTGCGTCACTTACAGGTCTTCTCATTCTATCAGAGACGTCGATCTCAGGTGTACCTTTCATTTGAAGTAACTGTAGACATTCTTTTGAGATAGAGTGCCTGCCATACTTGATGATGTTTGATAAACACTTTCGGTGATCATATGATAAGCTCAAGATAATTTGAGCATTATCATGCCGAGAAAGGCATGCATCAGACACAGCCAAGCAAAAAAGTTCTTCTAAAAGAAAGGTTTGGCGTTCTCTTAAGCTCATATCAGAATTTACATCACGACGTATTAACGTTGGGGACGCTTTGGTAAGGATATGGAAAATGCATCCCCAAATATCTTCAATGCTGGAAAACATAGGCTGATTTGGTGAGTTATGTCCACATATCTTTTCAGTTAAGCGAAGAATGGCCCTGTATCAAGAATGTAAGAATAAAGCAATAGGATTAAACGAATCAAAATGTCAATAACTCACAGCGATAAATTCTTATCGTTTAGACCAGCAGGGTTCATATCAAATTTTAGATCACACATAGAAGGAAATTTGTGCACCCATGCTAGAAGCGACATGAGTTCTTTTGTGTCCGATCTTTTATGGCTTCCATTTACGCCAGAATTAGTAGATTGGAGGGTAGTAAATGAGCGTTGAGAACGCCCTGGAGTGGCATTTCGAGTTGCTGAATTAAATGATCGATTCAAATTTCTCCGTGATCCACTACTTCTTGGAGTCTCAATGCTCTCTTGATCTCTTAGAATGATAGGAGTACGGATAGACCGAGTTGTGGTATTCGATCGACTTGGAGATTTAGTAGGAGTCTTAGACCTACCGGGTGATGGCTTTCTCGGAGTCTTTGGAAAGGATTCAATTAAAGTCATCAATACGTACTGCATTTCCTTAGAAAGAGTCATAATGCGATTAATATACGTCACACGTTGTAAACAACCATCACCAACGGCTGTAGCAAGAAGACAAGATAGTAAAACAAAACGAAGTTCGTCCCTGGCGAGTCTACGACCTGCAATCCTCTGCAGAAGCTTGGGGCTCGATAGCGAGGCAAAAATTTGACCCCATATAGCATCAGCGTTGTCAGCGACCTCGGATATCTGAAGCCCTAACACTTCTTCCGTGACGCATAGCACAGTTCTGTAAATTATTAAATTGAAGGTAAATAAATGTTAGAAAATTGATCTACAGCTGTAGGAGATTCCAAAACTAGTTTCTTAATACCTGGAAACATGTGATGTAGAAAGCCACTCGATGGGATCCAAAGACCGACTAAGGCTCAGGTGGTCAAAGCAAGGAAAGGTTTTAAGCCAAGCAATTAACGCATCAACCTTTTCTCGATCAAATTCTATAGGCAATCCTTGACTTGGAGTCGAAGATAGCTGATCTGATTGCATTGGGTGCTATTAATGGCGCCCTGAGCGATGATGAAAGAGTGGACTGACCGGATCGATAATCGTGAGGGGAGGTGATTTTTGCCGTTGGCAAGCATATTGTGAGGCGTTTGTTGCAAAAAGTACAACGACAAATTTTGAAGTTCTCGACTAACTAGTATTAGTGCACTATGAATTATGGAACAAAAAAGTGGAATGGATGCTGAACGAAGAAAACAGCAATTACAGTTGGAGTTTTGAAGTAACTTGCTTACGTCTTGTCTTGAGTAATCACAACAATAAAAATAACTCTATTGACGATGCAGCTTACGATCAAAGAAGCAAGACATATTCAATCATTAGCATCAAACCTAACAAGACTTTTCTCCGGAACTTGTTTCATCATTTTGCAATTAACGTATAACCATAAATAGTAATTATATCTCACACAATTCCGTCCAAATGGTACCCTATACATAGGTTTCAGTATTTTCAAACAGTTAATGACTTGGTCAATCAATTTTTGGTTGATGCATGTTTCATTGACAAAGATTTTCCACTGTCATCAAATTCATGTTAATGCAGTATTCTCTAAGAAAGGTTATACTTCTTTGCCATGTTCTACGTTATTTGTTCGACCATTTACTCAGAATAAATTACATAACTTAGAGCACTGCACTACTTACTGCCCCATGATGAGTGATGAATAGACACAATATGAAATTATAATCTACTTTAGAGTTTCGCTACCGCTGCAACTTTTTTCTTCTTGTATCTTCCACTCTTGTGGAGAGTTTGACTCACATTTTCTTGAAACATGTAACTTCCGTCTATAAGTTTACACTGGTCCTGGAAAGCATTACAAATGCTTTCCATTTGCAAGCAGTCTTTATTCAACACTAATTCTGTCGTATCAAATATCATTTATTTTCATCCAAATTTGTCGTAGGAATGAAAGAAATATTACATTGTTACTATCCAGGAATAGATTAACATAACCCCTGTTTTAGTAACACTTGGTCTCCAACATTGCATTTATAAGGAATTCAACTTATTCTTTCTTTTTTGTTGGACTTGTTAAACTCTATCTTGTTTTCTCTTTTTGGATTTGATTCCAATTTTCCTCAGAGACGTTCACTATCTTGGAAGAGACCAGGCATTGTGATGGATTTCTAATAGTGTTTTCAGTGTGAGTCTGTCCTGGATGAAGTAAGTATGTATGGTACCATGACAGTGCTTTCTCTCTTTATGATTGAGGGCTGCATACTAAAGAAGATCATATCCTTCAATGTGTTGCATAGAGTAATGAGATAATCCTTTTCTGGTCATCCTTTGACTCTTTTCTGCTCTTTAAAGATTATTGCGGTATGCATTGGGAATTTGATATTACTCTGTTCTGAAGCAAAGGGAGGTACTGATGCTTCCTTTTCTTGAATCTTCAGATCAGTACTGTCTCAACGGGATAAGATAAATGCTGCAATATGTTTCTTCTGTTTACGGTATTCAAGTTTGTCTCAATATTTTTCAAGGAGCAACCGTCAGCAATAATCACGGTGTGAAGCATTTAAACATGAATTGTTCTTATGGCCAGTACAAATACTATGATTGGGTAACCTATCAGAATATCCTTCTATTCTCCTCAGATTTAATTGGTGACTCGACATCAATGGCTATGCATTGTCTTTGGGCTGTGTTGCATCTTCTTATATATAATGCTATTAGTTTTAATCCTATATAACTACTGCACCCAGCTGATGATCATTTGCATCACAAAACTTGAATGAAGAACTGAAATCATGGTAGGATAAAAGGACCTCAATTCCAATAATTTTCCTTGTTTTTTACCGGTATCTTATCGTTTGGATGCCATTCAAACTTTACTTTGCATGATGTAAGACTAGCCATAGGGCTAGAAGCTCACTCCTGCAAAATCATAAGTACCAGTAAACTGCCGCAATTCCTTTCTGGTTTTGCCGCCTGTATCTAATGGATGGCTTCAATCTTCTTGAATACCTTTTTTGGTAATCCAATATCCCAAAAACTCATTTTTATGTTTACCTGCAAAAACTTTAACTTTGGTGCATTTCCTCGCATACCAGAAGTTAAGAACCTTTCTGTAGCAGTTTCAAACTAGGTTTTATTTGTTAATATTATGGAGAGTCCCTCTGTCGTTCATGGGTATAGTGATTGTGCCCCAGGTAACAGTTTTATTGTGAATATTAGGTATAATTCTAGAGGCAAGAAACTCACAAGTTGAGTTATATCCGCAGTAAACTGACCACCCATACTCATTCAGTTAATTTTGTTAACATTTTCACTTTTGATTAGATGTTTTGATATATATGCCTCCACTATAATACTGCTGTTGGCAGTATCAGCGGGTCCTCCGAGCCAAATACTCCCCACAATGTAAGAAGTTGGATGAGATGTCTTTGTTACCTTAGCTTTAATACTTTCAAGCAGGGGAGGAAAGAAAGTACTTGTCATATTCATCACTACTAGTGACTACATTCACATTTGTTGAGAAGAGAGATTTGAATTTCCTCTTCTTGGAGTTTGAGTCTTTGCAAGCTTCAATTGCTTATTGATTGCGCTAATATCTTCGAAAAGAATAGCTAGAGATTCCTTTCCAGGAAGTGTTGAACTTCAATTCCATGTCTCAGCAATTGGCCGTGCTGCAATATTTTTGTCACAATACAGACACCACTGAGTAGGCATGCTGTTGCAAGATTTCACAGATTGATTTGTTGCTCAATATAGTGTGATCATGGTGCGTTACATTGAGTGACAAGGTGACACAATCTAAATTTATATTTTAATTTTTGCTATGATTGAAAATTGCATCCTCTTATATCTTCAACTCTATTGGAGAGTTAGAGCGTAACATGAATCAAATTATTTGAAACATAGTAACGTCTTCCTCAATCGCCCACAATAATGACTTGCACATTATGAATTGAAAAACAACTTCGTAGTAAATTCAAATGCATAAATAATCCTTGCAGATTCATAATTGGATTTCAAAAGATATATTATTCCCTACAGCATACATTTTACGGTGTAGTAAAACAAGCGCCAATGAGTCTCCTACACACTGTTGGCCAATTCCTTCATACAGTCAAATAACTCCGACTGGGTCGAAATTCAAAGCAAATTACCATGAACTTCAGTATTTGTCAATGTATAGATCTTGATCTCAGACACGCCTGAGTATGAGATGGAGTGCAAGTTTGAGTGCCTAATATCCCAAACAAGAACCTTCTGCTTCAACATTTTGCATTAGAGATTTAGTGTACAAACTGCTTGTTAGAGTCATATTGTCCTAGTCTTCCATTGGTTATATTTATTGTAGTAAGGCAATAGGTCTAATCCATATTCATCCAAACGTTTACACTGAAACCTTGTTGAGATTTTTCCCTGTAACTATTGTCAAGACTTTTCATTATGATGTGTAGAACATTTAGAAGCACTTCCCGTGCAAAAAAAGTTTGCATTGTAGTACATAGTGGAGAGCTCTTGAGAGCAAGACAAAAAGTGAATTAATGTTCAAAAGTAAGACAGATTTACTTTCAATCAAAGCATAATCTTTTATGTCATAACTAATTAAATTGCAGAATCGTAAGTCTAAATTATCATTCAATTCGAAAAATCCATGTCATACTAATTGTTGCAGATTTCTAACCGGAAATTGAAAGGTACACAGTTCTTAAAAATCAAATCTGCATAGTAAAGTAACCAACAAATTTTGTATACATCTAAATCGTATGAAACATTTCAGATGCAAGGAAAAAAGTGATTCTTTCAAGATTACAGAATATTCAGTGGATTAAGGCACAATAGGAGAATATATCCTTTAAATAGGTAGCAGAAAGCAAGAACCCAGAATTAACGATCAAAAGTGATTCTTTCAAGATTACAGAATATTCAGTGGAACAAGGCACTATAAAAGAATACATCCAGAATTAAAGGCTCTTCTTACATGCAATCTATGTGCACGGTTCAAAAGTTATCCTTTTGAAACCCTGACAATTCAAAAAGTAGTAGCAATTAAACAAAAATGGAATGATTTGGAAAGTTGAAAGATTTGCATTTTGTAAGCTCATCATACAGAATTTTATCGATTTGGTTCCACTGGGCAATCCGTTCCATGGTTTTATTGGAGACTAGGAGAGGGACGTTCCGGTTCGCTTCCGCAGATTCAGTCCCACACCACATATCCGTTCGTTTTCGATTGATCCCCCGTAAACCAAAGAACCTTTCAAGATACTTCACATAGGTCGGATTTCTGAGCCATTCAATGACAATGACAAGGTCATAGGAGAATAAAACATTCCTTGCCAAGGATAGTAAGTTTCCTTTCGATTGACCCAGAGACCAACACGTTTCTGATTTGTCGAATTTTGGTTCATTCCAACATAATCCGGTGGCCCATTTGGCATAGCAATTGTGGGAACATTCCCACAAAAGTCCTTTGTTGGGACCAGAAACTGTCGGCTTGTTAACTCGTTCCACAAAGGATTCCAGTGAAATTCGAGTGTTGTTATTCGAAGGCTGAAAATGCAACGACTTGTTCGTTAGGAATTTGCAATTCCAGCGCATTTCATATTTGTAATGACTCAGAACTCGAAATGATGGCTCTCGAATATGGGTGACTAATAGAGTTGTATCGTCAATCTCCTCTGGTTTTGGAGGAAGTCTCCCTTCGAAATCTTGGAATTGTAGATTGTACTTCGCTGCAACTTCTCGTAAATATGATTTGACAGTAGTTCCTCCGGCTTTTCGCATGTGAATCATGAAAATACGTTTAATTCTCGACCTTTTTCCCATACGTTGTCTCGGATGATATCGACATGCAGGAGATTCTTTTATCAAAGGACTATTTTCTCCTGAGGCATTTCGTTGTGAAAAGCGATCGCTGTGTTGGTTCGAAAGAATTAAGAGACGATCCTTTGCATTTAGTGCCAATGCAATTACAATCACAAGGATCAAAATGAGGATTCTACATCTACTCACTTCCATTGGAATAAAGGGTCATAGAGAATGTAGTTGTGAAGGTATGGGGGAAAGACACACTACTACAAGTCGTACTGAAAGGTTGCAAATATTCACTGTACTTGTTTAGACTGTACACATCATGTTTCGATTAAAAATAAACTAAGAAATTCATACATTTACTATTTCTCATAGTTGAGAAAGATCTATCAAATTGGAATACAATAAATGGTTCCACCAATCAATTGGACCAGGGAGTGAATAATGCACACAATCATCAGAGGGAAGATCTTCAGCCTTGCTGTCTTCTCCAAAGTGCCCATCTGGTCGCAAAATAGTCATGGGGAAAACATCCAGGATTTCAAACTTCGCTTTTGTTGCTTGTGTCATTAGAATGTGATTGAACATTGCCTGCGTTCCCATATTGTAGGCTGGAAGAATCTCGCTGTAGGCGCTTGTTTCAAAGTTTAACACCAATTTGTAGGGGGCTAAATCGATGCGTTGACAATTTGGATGTCCTGGCACAGAGTTTCGAAGGAAAATAATATCATCATTTCTTTCAAAGGACTGAATAGTCTGGAGAAATCCCTTTATTGTACTTTGATATACATTAGCAGTCTTTATATGATATCCTGTGTTAGCAATCAATATGCTACGACCCTTGTAATCTTGATATTCCTGCGACCAGGGAAAACAAAAATTGGAATTATTCCATGGTCCACAATTTTTCTTATTCCTCGGAATAGATGCCACAGATGTAGGCTCTGCGAGTAGGTCATTCCGAATATATACGATTTGAAATGAATAACCACCAAGACATGGAACGGTTCTTTCAAAGCGCTCATTGTCCTTTACAAATATTAAGTCTGGAAGTCTCATTAGCATGAAAAGACTCAATGCTTGAGCTTGCGTTAGCTCATCTCCAACAAAGAATATACGAGTCACGGATAGCTTTTCTATGACTTTGCAAAAATCATTGTGAGTCAACACCTCGACAGGACATTCTCTTTCCTCTTCCATCCATCGATATGTAGTTGCCGGCCTTATGAGAGTTAAGCCTCCTCCTTCTTTATACTTTTGATCTGTCAGACCAAGTTCATGATACAATGGCAATAAATATTGAGCTGCCTCGGCATATTCCATATCTTGTATCCATCCTCCCGTTTTTCCTCTTCTATGGTAACATGATTGACCAAATACTGATCGAATCCAGAAGCATAGAAAGATTGCTATATACTTGACATCCATCCTATCGGTGAAATAAATAATATTGGGGCTTTCGAAACAGAGTACATTACTTCATTCGATGAAAAAGCCGGTCTATAGTTTTCTGGGACACTATACTGGGTAATTTAGAATGAGTTCTTTTTTTATTCAATACGAATAACCGTCACATATAACTTCGATTCATTCCTGTCGACCCCCCTGCACAACATGCCATGTGTAGTCCACTTCGATAAAGGTATTCCTACTGAGTACATCTGTGCATCCCACAATCAAAGCTTTTCGTACGCGAACTCTCCTACAATCTTTATTTCCATTTGATTGGCAGTGTTATTCCATCTGAACAAAATGAAGTTTTCAGTTATCTGATGCGAAGAGAAAGAATTTTGATAGAGAGTATTTCATCCTGATTGCTTACTGGTAAGTGTATACTCCTAGTCAATGAACCGTATTCTGATTCCCTTTTTTCTAATCCATGTGGTGGGCATGAGCATCTGAGTAAGCTTCCAAAAAATAGTAACATTCACCTCTATGTCAATTTTAGAAGGCCAATGAGCAACTGCAGACCAAACAGAGAGATAAGTAGATAGGGGTTAAGGATAATCAAACTATGGAGGGGGTCAAAATTCACTACCATGATTGATCCATTGATTCTTGGAACATGAGAGAAGATGTTTGCACGGTTTTGGACGACGAATCCAATGTTAATCTAATCGATCCATCTCTTGATAGAAGTATTGATAGTACTGACGTGAATGATAACGATCAATCCAGTCTCACAATTTCCATCGACGATGCCATCGACCGATTGGGATATGGACCGTTTCAACGAACGATCTGCGTCGCCGCGGGTCTATGCTTTGCTTCCGATGCTATGGAGGTTCTATTGTTGAGTTTCTTGTCCATTGCATTACAGATGGAATGGGGACTTAGCAAGCAACAGACGGCATTCTTGACAAGTGTGGTCTTTTTGGGAGCACTTGTGGGGACCTTGACATTGGGATATTGTGGAGATCGTGTGGGGCGTCGACCTGTCTTTCTTGTTTCTGCTGTCCTCCTTTCTGTCTTTGGAATAGCCACAGCTCTGTGTCAAAACTTCTATAGTATTTGTATAATACGTATGGTAGTCGGATTTGGAGTAGGTGGCCTAACAGTTCCCTTTGACATTTTGGCGGAAATTTTACCAGTGCAACATCGGGGTACTAATCTACTCTTCATTGAATACTTTTGGACAGCTGGTACACTCTGTGTTCCATTCTTTGCCTACCTTACGCTTGGAAATGCAAATCTTTCTGACGATGGAATTGGCCTTTGGCGTTACTTTGTCATACTATGTGCTGGCCCTTGTATCCTCAGTGCGATATTTGGAGCCTACCTGGTACCAGAATCACCGCGTTGGTTACTTTCTTGTGGACAGGATGCGAAGGCATTACAAATACTCAGAAATGCAGCAGTGCTAAACGGATTAGACCCGCTCCAAGTCTTCCCCGTTGGAACAAAATTAATTCTGGATGAGGAAAACGAAGTTAGCTCGCATAATTCCTCTTGCCATTTGATTTCTGAGTTATTCTCTCCATTGTGGAGATCTACTATTATTAGAATTTGGATAACTTGGGGATGCTTCGCATTCTTATACTACAGTACCATCCTTGCCACCGCCGTTGTGTTTTCGAACGACGAAAAAGTGAGCAGCGTATCGAAATCCAACAAAATTGACATCGACTACGAGGCTTTAATTATAAGTTGCTCTGCAGAGTTTTTCGGAACAACTTTCGCGATACTACTCATTGATCGATTGGGACGAATAGGCCTGCAAAATATCTCGCTTATTCTTGGTACTGCATTTGCCGTCACAATGCTGATCGTATTCAATTTCAATTCTTCTCTTGTGTCTCTTCCCAATGATCAGGATAGTCGAAGATTCTTCCTAATAGCTCTTTCGTTCCTAGCTAGGTGGTTCATGATGAGTTTGACATCCACCTGTTGGGTTGCGACAGCAGAAATTCTTCCAACCGAAATTCGAACTACAGGTCATTCAACAGCAAACGCGGTTGCTCGCATAGGTGGCTTCATAGCCCCTTATGTGGTGGCCTCAAATCCATCAGTCATCATGTACTTAATGAGCGTCTCTGCTGTTTTAGCTATATTCGCTTTAAACGGACTTCCAGAAACTAAAGGTAGCGTTATTGGCCAACATATACCACATGAGAGGATAAGTACATTATTACACGTTAACTAAATTATATGTTAATATCAAAAACATTAATCAGTCTCGTTTTCAAATGAATATAGCCAAATAGTAATAGTTCGAGTAACTACATAACACTCCTACAAAGATCAAGCAGCTACAAGTAAAAATGTTGACCGCCCCATGCTTCGGTAAACCTCAGCGTAAGGGGTCGGGACGTTTTCATTTGGTTAGGAGTAAAGATTATAGTACTTAGAGCATCTTCTTGATGAACTTGTCAATCTCTTCGCCTCGGGCACCTGCTTCTCCTCCCTCCATAAAGTGTAGAAGCTTGGTCTTGCGTGAGAATCCACCCTTGGGGTTATTCAGCTTGAATGGCCACAAAAAGTTATTCGCCTCTTTGAAGTGCGGTCCAACTGTGCAAAGCTCGTGGATAAGATCTGCTGCACAGGTAATTCCGAATTTACCAAGTCCATCCTCAATTACTGCATTCTCACCAATTGGAATGCGTTGCTTGTTGAGCTTTCCAAATCCTCTCTTGAAGATGAGCTTTTCGACAGTACTGCGAGAAGGGTTACCATATGTTACATATGGTTCGATCAGACGAAGCATTCGGATGGTGGCCTCGTTAAGTCGAACAAACGTAGCATTGTTTAATTGACGAAGGCGGAACAATTGCAATACCTTCTTTGCCTTCGGTGAGACTCCAATTGTACCACGAATTCGTACTACAATCACAAGCTTTGGTTCCGCAGGTACATAAAAGCCACCTTCCGCTTTTGCCTTACGACGACTCTCAATGTCAGTTCGTTCTTGGGCTGCATATTCTTCGGCGTACTTCTTGGCTTTATCGGTCCATTCAGCAACATCTTTCACAGCTTTGGCCTCCGCAGCTTTTGCTGCGGCTTCACGATCAGCAGTAAGCTTTGCTTGAGCTTCTTGTTTCTTGAGGACGGATTCAGGAACCTTCATTGTCAATGATCAACTTCGGTAACAATATTATGAAGACTCTGGATTTGTTTTTACATCTAACTCCAGGCCACAAAACATAGCACAGAAAAGTACAAAAGGTAAGAAGTAAGTTGCAGTCGACTTAATCCGCAGTACAATTGGATACCCATTAGGGTTACTACGTAATTTCAAAAAACAAATTTTAAAGAAAAAATCAGGAAAACAAATTTTCTTCAACATCCAAAAACGTATCTTTAATATTTTCAAAGTAATATTTGCGTCTACTTTAATGAGAATTATACCTGCAAGTTTATATATGGCAATGGAAGTGCAATGATCAGTAGTTGTGATTCTGATTCGAATAATGACGTGAAATTCAAAGGATATTTTGGAACTTATGTGCCTTATAACAGTATAAAATAATTAGGACTTCTCGGGAAACATTAATTCTAGTAAGCATTCCTTCACGTTCCTAGCTGGAACACCAAATACGAAACTTTAAAGGCAAATTTTCTCAAGCTAAGCAGAGGATAAAACATCAAAGAAATCAAATTTCATGACAACTGATTCCATACAAGCATTACAACATGTAATAGCTATAAAATTTTGTATGTGAGTCATATACCTAGCAATTATGGGAGTAATTTTACTGAATAGCACATATTTCCCATTATGTAAGATCACACTTTGATTGTGACAATTTTAGTCCATCTGAACACACACTGCTTCATTAGTCTAACAACACGTTTTATACTCCTTGTAGGTTTTGATAGTTGAGATCAACATTTTTGGACTAGCTGTGTACTGTTTTTAGATGACTTTGTGCTTATGTAAATAGAATGTTGTAGTTCTTTTTATCCTACATTTTTACTGCAAATATCTTTTTAAAGTATTGCTATGAGAGAAGTATTTTAGTTTCAACTAGTACTTGGTGCCTGCTTTGCTCCGCAGAGTTAACTATTTTACAAAAGAGAATGCATCTTTGAATCTTTACATTACCAGTATGACAAAGATGTTTATGTTTATTATTTGTGAACCTATTTACTACTTGATCTAACATGTCAGTGGTATCTACAGTTTCATTGTTTTGAAGGAATTTCATTTAGTTGCAGATTTTTACTGCAATTAGATCTATCCACATTTCAGTAGCATTTGAATGACAATTGCGTTAAATATTCTACAGTTTATGATTGAAAGTCTCAATTACTTTCTAGTTTATAATGCTGGAAGGAAGTAGGATGGAATAATTAGTTTACCACCCAATATTTAATGGTACCGTTTGAATTAGCTGTATCCCTATTGATTTTGGTGCTTGCTTTGCTCCGCAGAGTTAACCATTTTTCGAAAGAGAATGTATTGTAGAATTTCTGCTTATAAATTGCCAGCTATAATAATGATATGGCTTTATGCTTGCTATTTGTGACCCTAGAATTTGCAGAACATACAATCTGATGCATGGCACAGCATTTATTTTTTACTACTTGACAAAACATGTCATTGGTATCTACAGTAGTATTCAACATCACAGAACTTAAAGTAAATTATACCATTGATTTAGCATTGGCATTAGGAAGGTGTTAAGGTGGTAATTTCTTTTTTCTATTAAAACTATGGTTTAATGACATTCTCTTAGCTTTTTGTTGCGTTCTTGTTGTAGCAGTTATTACTGCTACTGTTATTGGAATGTCAAAGATTGTTTGTGGAAATCAAAATCATGTTTTTGTTGTAAAGTCAATGTCATTGTTCTGTTGACTATAAAAAATTTATTCTTCATTTGTTTGTCAGTTTAAAAAAAAAGGCAAATGAAGGATTAATACAATTTGAATCATCCCAAACAGTATAAGTGATCCATTTGATTAAAATATAATCAGACTTAAGGTTAAGAAGCACAAAAGATCTTTTTCCTCAATTTAAAGGAATATTGTTATTTATTGTTTCATTATTTTGAAGGAATCTCATTTAGTTGCAGATTAATATTGCAGTCAGATCTATCCACATTTCAGTATCATTTGAATGACAATTGAGTTAAATATTCTATAGTTTACAGCTGAAAGTCTCGACAACATTCTAGCTTATAATTCTGGATGAAAGTAGGATGGGATTATTATTTACTACCCAATTTTTAAATCAGGTCGAATGAACATAAGGATGTTTCCAATACCCAAAGCCTTCAAGTACCGTATTCTACTCCAATATCTTCTAGAAACTTCTTCACATGCCGCTCTTGACGACAATCGGAAGCTCTACATCAAACCCAATGTCTTCGAGACAATAATACATAAAGTTAATCCCTCCGCTTTGCTGCTAGAAAAAGTGGCATCTCTCTGTGCCTTGGGTCTCCAGGAAACAGGTACGCCCATCAAGTAAATAATGAACCCTGTCACACTAATCCTTGTTTCTGGATCTCCAGCCCAGTCACTGTCACAGAATTTATTCCAATTCTAATTTTTCTTACCGATACTTGGTCGAATTTTGAGACCAAACTCTTTGTATTCAAAATAAATTTGATGAACCTCTATACCTCAAGGTAAGTCCCAATGGTGGCACCATCCATGCATTTTGATAATTCTCTCACAACATTACCGATATCAGGTCTTGAATTCTTTGATAAATAGAGAAGCATACCGACTCCTGAATGATAATGGCTTTGTAATTCCGCATCAATAAGTTCCGAGTCCTTGTCAGGTTGAGCTACTTTAAGCCTTGGTGTCCCAGGAGTCCTATGGACCCTCATTCCAAGTACTTCATTGCCAAAATTATGAAACAAATTATCAATTAAATGAGGTTGTAAGATCATGATTTGATTCAAATCCTTGCTTTCAATGACCTGACAACTCAAATAGTCCTTGAGACTATTTCAACCTTTAAATTGAAGTTATTTTCTTTAACTCAACACTCAGCTTGGCAATGCGCTCTTCATTACCTATAACAAGACAATCATTGACATAAATTCTAATGAGCATAACTCCAACTTCATGTCACTCGATAACAAGCACGGATCTGACCTTTTTCTCCCTAAATCCAATAGACATTAGGACAAAATTTAATTTTTTATTAAATTCTCTTGCACTTTGAAGTGAGCCGTAGATTCTTTTCTTTAGCCGTAAGCAATGCTTAGAATTAGTGACCAAGCATTCAGGAACATTCATGTGTCCTCTTGAAGTTCACCATGTAGGAAGGTCGTTTCTACTCGATGACTGAAGCTTGAAGTTCCGAAATAAGTATAGAAGCCAGCATAATTCTAAAACTTACGTCATTCATCACAGGAGCAAAACTTTCGTTGAAATCAATGCCTGGAACTTGACTGTATCCACAGGCAACCAGTCTTGCTCTAAAAATTCCGTTTTGCTTGATATTGAATATCCATTTGTTTTTAATAGTTCTTCTTCTTGCTGGGATGTCTTTTTTCTTGGTAATTTCCCAAGCCTTCTTACTTTCCATCTCATCAAACTCCTTCTTGATTGCAGTTCTCCATTTTTCTTGATCCTTTGGGTCAGAATGATTCCAAGCTTAATCAAAAGTGGTAGGTTCAACTTGAATATTTCCACTAAGCAAAGCAATTTTGGTTTGGTCAAGGATGATGTCCTTTCCTTGCTCAACATCCTGAACAATCTTGGATGCATCGGGATTAAAGCTACTTTCTACTGGTTTCAATTGCCAATATACTCTGCTTTTCACACTCTGATCCTTATCTTGGACGACTTGAATCCATTCAAGATTGTTTGCTTCCTGATTTAACGTCGCAATGTTAGTCTTCATTATCATCATCATCATTTTCCCGGAAATAACCCAGTTCGTGTAACTTTTCCCCAACCAAACAGCCTCTCTGGTGAACGATTCTCTTGGTGTTGAAATTTAACATCCGATAAACATCAAATATATGGTCTACTGAGTTACCCACAGAAATGCAAGCTATTCCTCGATTCTTTATCTTCCCTTGAGTGTCATTATTGATAGTTTCAACGGCCATTTCTCCAAATATCCTTAAGCTTGTTGATAGCTTAGGCATCCTGCCAAACAATAGCTGATAAGGGCACTTCTCCTTTGCTTTAATTGAAATAATGTTAGAGAGGAAAGTTGTTGTTCTTGCACACTCAGCCCACATACCAGATCTTTCGCTGTTTTCAAGGCCTACATTGTTTAGTAATGCTCTAATCCTGCCATGGAATGTCAGGAAGTTCCGTTCCACCGTTGGGACCTGAGAATTCAAACTTGAAGTTGTATCCTTTTGTGCCACAAGCATTATAAAACAACTTGTTTTCACCAGAATCATCACAACGGATATATTTAGATTTTAACTCACTCTTGTTCTTCAAGAAGATACTTCAACAATAGTCGGTGTAATCATCAATAATTGAAACCCAAAACTTAGATCAACCAAACCTTATATCCTCAATGGAAGTAATATCTGAATATAATCGCTCTCCAGGGACTTGACATCCACCTTTCCACTCTTTGTTGACATTCTTCTGCCTAATGTTCTCTCCAGGAGCTAAACAGCTTATTGCATTGTAGGCAACAGGGAACTCATCAATCAACAGGTGAGGGCAAAGAACCCGGGAGAGTAACAGTAGGATCAGTTTGGGAAGCAGTATGTAGGTTTGGGTTAATGTTATCTAAGAAGGGTCGGACATCAGATCTAGAAAGTGCTTTATGACACCCATCAGTCAAGATTTAGATGGTAAGAGCATCACCAACATTTTCAGAGATTCTCGTGTGTCAGGGAGACAACGTTCTTCATGAGATGTGACTTTTTGACACCACAAGAAACATAAGGTAGCACTGACATCAGGAGTATAACCAAAAGCATGTTGGATGGGAGTCAAACCTTTGAGCTGATCATGAGCCATATGATTTAGGATATAACAGACAAGCCATAGAAATGAAGGAGAACCAGTGCAGTCCATCAAAGTCCGGACAAGAGATTTTACAAATTGAATGCGACTTTCAGCGGGGTTTTGGTTTTGGTAACATGGTTCAGACTATTGGGCAGAAATTTGAAACTGGTGCATGATATTTTTCACAGCAGAGGACAATCCAGCATTGGCATTATCAAAGATAAGACAATTCATGGCACAAAGCTGCGGATAAAATCCAGTAAGGTAGAAGGAAATCCACCATCAGAATCCATTCCAAACACTTTTGTAAGTAAAGATTGCAATCCAACATTAATTGAGCACAGGTTGAGCCATCATGAGCAGTTAAATTTGCAAAATATGTATCAGTAGCAACATCTTCATCCAGGTGTTTTACATTAAGAGCAGGAATACAAGATTTGTAATGTCAACGTAGTGGAAGACGCAAAGTTTGACGGGCATACTGTGTTGTAGCAGCCATAGTATCCCAGATAACTTGAACAGGTCTCCATAGAAAGAACTTTCTTGGGTTGTCATAATCCCAATTATGTCTTTTGACACGTTGAACAGTAAGCATCCTCCAAATCAACGTACAGGGGCAGAAAGGATTGAATAAATTGAGTAAGACCACCAGGGTATCTTGGAGTCAATTTCAACAGAGATAATTCACGGTGAAAGTCAAAACTTAGAGCAGTAACGTTTCCTTTTGAAGCAGAATGAGCACGGAACTCTTTCGTTACAGCATGTGCATCTCCATCAATTGAGCGTTTTTGGACAATAGTCTGAGCTTATCCACCAACAATATTGGTTTTGAGCATTGACATAACAGATTTATTTTGAGGTTCCCATAGCTGATAGTCAATAGTAGTCGCTAATGGGACAGTTGTTTCCAGATCAAACACACAAGAACATTGTCAACTCTTGTTTGGGCACACCCTTGCTGGAGAGTACAAAAGAAAAACTTCCCTTTTTCATTAAACTTAGCATCTGAAAAAATTCTTCAGCGCTGTCCGCTTCTAATCATTCTCAGTTAACATTCTCTTAACAGCTTTGTTGATACTCTCTGTTTTATTCAATTGTCCTCTGTCGGTTCAGTTCTCCTATACTTACTTTGTTGTCTTCGTCCCTGTATTGACTTGTTTCGAACCATGTTCATTGTGTGAGATGGCAAGTGTCGTTGATCTGTATTTTGGCCAGAATCCTTAGTTCACACTACGCAAAAAACTTTTGGTTGACTATGCTGTAGAAGTATTTCTAATCACTGTTATTCTTAACGGAATAATCAAATGTAGTGTGACCTATTCTTGAATTTTTGCCCATTTTTAGCGTTGTGTAAAAAATAATGGCTCATGATTATCAGTGATTCAGGGGCAATATTGTTAATTTTTTGAGTTAAAGGATAATTGACAATATGAACTGATCATTGTGATCGTTGTGTTACTCCTATTTCCGATTCAATTTCGCCGAGTCCTTATTCCTTAACCGTAATTTATGTTTTAACCGTAATATTATTGCATTTACATGTACATTTTACCATTTTCCCCTTATGTCAGATTCGCGTTTGGAACACTTACAGATAAGTTTGATACATCCACAAACTTACGTGAAATCACGTTGTGCGTATTAGATTCATAAGTGATGTGGTAGCATGAGAAACTTCAAGGTTAGCAGCTAACAATCAAAACGAGATACTTCAAGTTCGGAGGATCCGTCAAGCAATATACCCTAAGTCTTGCTTATTTCCTTCGAACTAGAGAGAGACAAAAAACTACTTAAAGCCGTAAAGTCATTAACGCTTCATGAGGTCATATGCCTCCACCAAGAAACATTCGTTTGTCAATCGTCAATCGCATCGCAATATTGGATTTCAGCCAACTTCGTCGCACATTTACAGCGAATTAACCTTAGGGCTGGGCCCGTGCACACCAAAGAAAATAATGCTACAACGACGAAGATTATCCCCGCGACATTTAATAAGTATGTTCGTTTTGCTGTTTATCAGCGATGCATTGATGCTAACTAAAGCATCATCTTCAACAAGTAATAGGTCTTCTTTTTCCAATTTAAGTTCTATTTTAACAGTTTGTTCGCAATGTGCCACGATCGATATGATATTCCATATTCTCGAAAACTCTACGTCCAACAATCCTTCGGCCTTGCTTTGGACAGATAGCGTGATAAAGAAAACCATTGATCAACAGAATTTTCTTTGGGAGAATACTCCTTTCATCTTTCGTCTCAAAGGAATCATGCGTCATCATTACAACCCTACCAATACCACAACTCCTTACATATGGCCTAGCGATGATCCTAGGATTCACCCAACCTTTGTAGAACAGGTGGTTGCCAAATTTCGAATAGGCGGTCGGACCACAGCGAACATCTTTCTTAGTGATAATGAAGTCATTTGTTCGGTCGGTGGCTATGCCCGCTCGGCAATTACGTTTCAGTTCTATCCTGTTGAGGAATTTTCTCCAAACGACTTCATCATTCTGTGCGGAAATACTGTGGGAGATCATAACTTGTTGGTACATGAACTTGGGCATTGGTTTTCACTTGCTCAGTAAGTCAAAAGCATTGTGCAGAGAGATTTACAACTGTGCGCATTCGAACCGCTTAAGTATCCCCATGATCATCGAGTCAATAAAGTCGGACACTCACGATTGTTTGGAAACTGCATGACAGCACATTTGAAGGCGAAAGTTGCGACCCCAGCAATCCTGGCGATGGTGTGGATGATACTCCATATCAAGGATTAGCAACCTCCTCGACGTGTGATCCAAAACAAGATACTTGCCCCGGTTCTCCCGGGCTAGATCGTAAGTTGAAAGATCACAATCACATGGCAGTGCTTTTTACTTTGTAAGTAATAGAGTGCAAATTCTCATGTAAGTTTTCTCCACACTTGTAGCTGTTTTCAACTACATGGACTACTCGAGCTGTCAGAATAAATCCTTTACTCCGGGACAAATAAACAAGATGTATGATTTCTACCTGGAATACCGTGCTCTCAGTAAACCTTGTCTATCAAACCAAATAAAACTCCAGTTCGATATTCAATTCGATTCTCAGCCGTCGAAAGTTCAGCTCTCTTATGTCACTTGGGGTGAAAAGGAGCGTTTTCGTTACTATCCAATGGCACAGCAAAGCGACCCGATGAATCTCTCTAACAAACTTGTGATTGGAAAGATTTGCATTAATCGTCACTCGGCGCACGAAGTTATTCTTTCCCAAAATGGGAGCGTGATGTTCGATGAAACAGGATACTTTGCTCTTTCAGCGGAAGGAAATGACTTGGCGCGAGGAAATGTATCAGAAAATAGCTATATTATATCTCTTGACACTATCTGTGAGAAAAATTCCACGCAAGGTGACAGCGGTCGCTTCCGTCTGGAACTCAAATTTGACGAACATCCTGAGGATCAAGAATGGTATATTTTGGATAGCCAAAGTAATACAGTTGCAGCATACACTCTTACAACTGGCTATGGCTTCACAAAATATGTTAGTAACTTTGTTCATAGTATGCTTATCTTTGAAAAATGTCTCTCGAAGGGCGAATATATATTCCAACTTATGGATAATTTCGGGGATGGAATTTCACCTCCTGGATCCTACAAAATCTTTGTCGATGGATATTTAATTGCCGGATCTAAAGATCTTTTCATTCAACAGTCATATAATCTGGTGGAAACACCCTTTGTCGTTGCATCATCTCCTCGACCAACGTTGGCTCCTACCAAAGTCTTATCTAATTCTCCATTGAAGATTCGTAGCAAAGTCCCGACGAAGTCGCTGACAAAGTCTCCAAGCAAATCACGAAGTCAATTTCCACCATTTTCCTTTAGCATACCTCCCCATTTCTCTCCCACAAAAGCCCCAAAGGTAATTCCGATCAAAGTTAAAACCAAGGTCCCAACAAAGAGTCCATTCTTTGTTGCAATCAAAGCGAAAGGCAAGGCTCCAATGATTGCACCCCCTAGTCCGACACGGAGATAGAAGGAAGTCTGCAAGCCTTCTAAACAAATGTTGGGGCAGTGTTGGTATTTAGTTTCATAAATTAATTGAACCATCCATTTAGAAATGGCAATTTCTCCTTTTTTCAGTCTTGGCTTTTTTCAATTCTTCTTCTGTAGAATCCTTCGCGGAATCTTGAGCTAAGGAGCTACAAGTTCCTTTGAACTAGGCACAGGAGAAATGAAAGGAAAGATTGTGGAATAACGTAAAGTTGTACGAATGCATGGAAATAATGAGCAAATGGTGTTTCTGAATATCTCGAATTTGTACGTTAAGACATGTTCGTCAATAAAAGATCATGATGATAATAGTCTTGTATTTTATATATGTGTATTTCCTCATGTATATGCTTACAGAATGGAGGTCAAGTTATGCTAAGAAAGTATTACTATAATCTGTATATCTCTATAAACTGTCCCCCCCCATCACCTATAACCAGCACATATACCCGCACAATTGGATTTAACTCATCTCCTCCTTCCCCTGTGTCTTGTAAGCTAGGTAATAACTATTTAATTCTAAACATATACTGTGCAGGAATGCAAAAATTGTGACTGAAAAAAGGTAAACACAAATTGCCTTACCAAAAACAAATGCTGCTGGATTGGGGATTTTCTTGCATTTATTTGGCAACAACATTGGCAAGTATAAAACATTTCATTGGACTTAGATAGAAAATGGTGCACAGGATACGTCTTGTTTTTCTCAGTAAAACATTTCAATATGTGCTATCAATTAGGCATAGTACAAGTAACGTATAGTCGCAGTTTATGGCTGTACACCAGTTTTTGGCCGAAAATGAAATCTAGCCAATGAGGTGATGAATTAAAAAAAGGATTTTGATTGGATTAATTTTCTAGTCACCAGTTTTTGGCCGATTTCACAAAATAATGCTGAAGAAAAAGGTTTAAAGCCAGGAAGACTTAGATGAAGCTATTGAAAAGTATCTTGGGGATATAAAGCTAAGAGCTGCATGTAAAGCATTTCCCAGTGTTCCCAAGAAAACCATTTCTTGTTTGGCATAGAACAAAAAATATGGAATTGAAGCAAAAAGGCCTAGACCTCTGCCAATTTAGTCTGTGGAAATAGAAGATGATCTCAAGGCCTGGATTGTTGGTAGGGAGTGACAAGGCTTCCCTGTCTCCAGGGATGCCATACTTATCAAAGGTAATGAACTCTTTCATTCAACGTTTGGGAACTCTTATCCAGTTGGTTCATTGAAACGTGGATGTTTGAACAGATTCATCAAACAACATCCAATACTGTGCATGTGAACTTCACAATTTTCAAACTTGATATCACAGAAGCCTCAGAAGAAGGTCTCAAAACTCTCCTCTGTGAGCTATCATAACATTGTATTGTACAAAGTCAAATCTTGCTTCTCCCACCAGCCATTGACAGAGTTGGCAAGAGACGCAAAGCATCAGACGTTCAAAACTGACTCTTCAATAGAGACCAACACAATGAATATCTCGTTTAGAAAGTTATGCTAGAAAACATATCTCAATACATACATGAGTTTCTAAAGTCTTCCTTAAATTGAATTGAATAATGCATGTATGAAATCCAGCCATAAACTGCTGATCATCTTTCACATCCTTTGTTTTTACCCAACTTTAAGCATCGATATCTGAATGCAGAAGTAATTCTTATGCATGCCACATACATTATTCATTAAAGAATGATGTTATATATATATTTGTATACATGCCTCACTTACAAACGCAACATTGTGTGCAAACTATCCCTTTTCCTTAAGGGTACGATTTCCAGCCATAAACTGCGATTTTACGTTAAAGTTACTATTAAAAAACATGTTGAAATACACGGCGGTCGTATACATAACGTTACAATGCAATTGATGTGGTTAAGATTCGCGTTATTCTCAATAGATATGTCTGTCTCGAATTCCATAACGTTTTGCGAAACATGGATACGCCAAATGATCATGACGGAACTCCAGTTGTTCCCTTGGAATTGACACCCCATTTTGATGTGATATCTATTGATGATGCCATTGAACGTATCAGTTATGGCTGGTTTCAAGTTCGTGTCCTTTTTGCCGTTGGCCTTTGCTTTGCTTCCGATGCTGTCGAAATCCTATTGCTCAGCATCCTTTCGATTTTGTTGCGATATTATTGGAAGCTAAGCAGTTATGAAGGGGCTTTTCTGACAAGCGTCGTCTTCTTCGGACAGTTCTTAGGAACGTTAATCTTAGGACGGCTTGGCGATAAAAGGGGTCGACGTCCTATCTTCTTAGTAACAGCTCTCATCATTGCAATATTTGGTTTTGCCACGTCACTATGTCAAACCTTCATTGCTCTACTTCTCGTACGGATGATGGTAGGATTTGGTGTTGGTGGTCTTCTTGTGCCCTTTGATATACTCGCAGAGGTGTTGCCGATAGCACAAAGAGGAAGAATCCTTATTTTTATTGAATATTTCTGGACATTAGGGACACTCATCGTACCCCTCTTTGCTACACTTACTCTTGGTAATGACCAGATTGACTTGGATGCACGTCCAAATGGTTGGAGATACTTCGTAGCTCTTTGTGCATTGCCTTCTTTCATATCGATGATTGTTGGTTATTGGCTTGTGCCCGAATCTCCGCGTTGGCTCGTTACTGTAGGAAAGGACAAAGAAGCCTTGGTTATACTTCGCCAAGCTGCTAAACTCAATCAAATTGATCCAAATGCAGTGCTTCCTGAGAGTATCCGACTTAAGCCGGAAGAACCTGAAGCTGCTACGTTAATGGATCTCTTCACACCCGAGTGGAGATGGATAACAATCAATCTCTGGATCACTTGGGCAGGATTTGCCTTCCTTTATTATGGAACAATCTTATCCACTTCCTTAATCTTTTCATCTCAATCATCGAATGCTTCTTCTGATCTTGATTTAGACTACCGTGCCACTTTCTTATTTCCTGGAGTCGCCGAAGTACTAGGCACATCTCTTGCAATTCATACCATCGATAAGATTGGTCGAGTCAAATTGCAAGCTATATCTTACAGCTTGGGTGGACTCAGTCTACTTATACTCATGATTGTGGCATCGAAGACAAACAATGACGAAAGTAGTTCGCGTCTGGCACTAATCGCGTTTACGATGTTGGCACGCATGTTTCACATGTCCGGGAACATCACAACATGGGTTGCCACGTCGGAAATTTTGACGACGGACATCCGAACAACCGGCCATTCTGCTGCCAACGCCTGTGCAAGGCTTGGTGCATTCTGCGCTCCCTTCTTGGTTCAATCCAGCACATCTCCTCTAGCAATAGGTGGCACACTGTGGTTAGTTTCAATTGTCACTACCATTGCTGCGACACGATTACCAGAGACGAAGGGAAAGACCATGGGACTTCACCGTAACCATATGGATACGGCAGTCAATCAAGGAAATAGTGTATCTCATCAGCTTCCTACTGTAACATAAAATCTTGAGTTAGTCATAACGTGTGTCATTGGATTATGATCTTTAGTTTTTTGAAACAAAGGGCTTGTTGGCAATATGCTTCATGGACTATTTCTTATTAGGGATATATTCAGGCAACCCATCTACATACACAGTCCGGAACTTTCCAATTAGAATTTCTACGACGGTTGGAAAAACAATCCAATATGATTAAATAACTGATCAATAGGACTTTGGACCTGACTGCTGATCTACCATAGAACTAGATATGAATGAACGTTAACGGGGATTTTCCAGTTGCAGCAAAGCAAAGTTTCGGATGTCACAATTTACTTGATCATGGAATTATATTAATTACCATCAATTTTGAATCTTTTTTACGGCAACCTTACCTACGATCATCACAAACGATACACTTTCCAATTCAGAGAAACTTACTTTCTTCCTCTGAGAGAAATTTCTCGTATCCTGTGGTTGACATATTGTAGCCATTAGGAAGACCCGCATGGCGTAATAACTTCCATGCACGATGAATACCCACATCTTGGACTAGTCCCTCGAGCCATCGCTCCGATTTCGACATCCAAGTTACCGATCGTTTCGATCGATCGTGCCAAATTTCCCAAGTTCTGTAGGTGCCAATCCGGGCATCCTGTGAGCGGAAAATATAGGCTTCCCATGATCCAATGTAATGAAGAATGTAAAATGGACCCTCTTCACTGTCTTTATTTCCTGGGGCACCTGGGCATAAGTGCTTAATTGGGCGATGAGGAGATGGTACATCAATAGGAAAAGTGATGTTTTGAACATTCAGAAACACTTTGCCGAGTCCATTTCCTACCTCCCTACCTCCGTGCCTATTTTTATACAAGTATCGCAATGTATCCAAACGTTGCGGTTGCAAATTAGGAATCAACGTTTGGTTCAAGTCCGGTGATTCTTTTGATCCTACATCAACTCGAACCATGGAGAAGCAAACCTTTTGGTCTATTTGTTTCAGCAATTTAAGGATGACTCCTGACTCTGATAAATCTGATGGCAACGTAATATTTCCACTGGTGACACGATCATACCCGTTGATTGAAATATACTCGTCAACATCCCACAATGCGACCCACGTTCGTCCCTGTTCCTGCATATGCTTCATGCACATCTCCAGGAAACGTCTCTGACGTTCCACATAACGATCAGTCAATGCATACGAAGACGCATTGATAGGGAGTTTCTTCTTCCAAAGGACATAATCGTCATCAGTCCAAGTAATGATTGTCATGTTTAGCTCCTTACGAAAGAGATCAAAAACCGGTTCCGGAGAAAGATGTGATCTTGGATCCACGGCAACTACGACGTATCGTAGTGGCAAGACATGATAGTGATAGGATAACCATTCATATAGTCGAAAATTCTCGTCCATAACCAAGAGACAACTGGAAAAAGATTCCTTCTGGTCATGAGGATGAGCAGGAGGTTCAAAGGGAAATGTGCCGTTTCTATCTGAATGCTTTGATTCAGGGTTTTCTTTGGTGATATTTTCTCCCTTTAGTAAGAACACAGATTGCAATTCCACAGCGTTAGTACTTGAATTTTGTTGTTGCTTCGACGCATCTGTCAAGTAATTATCTTGAAATTGAAATGTACTGTTCAACTGAAACGTATGATTCAATCTCGCTTGTCCCTTTGCGACTAGAAAGTCAGGCCTAATGAAACTTCCCATGATCCATCTCGATTCTTGCAATGTCACACAAATGCACAACAAAACCAAAACTAAAATGGGAATTACAACTCTCTGAAAGGATTCCCGGTCACGTTTATCATTCATTCCTACTTTCTTGTTTATGATTCGAAGAAGGTAATGTATTATCTTGTTGTAAGCTACAAGTAATTCATTATCATTGAAAGGAATTCCTTTGAATGAATGACCACGATGTCGTTTTCATTTTACTAGTTCTCTAGTGTTTTTTGTGCAGTCCTAAAGACAATAAAGACATTAGGGTTCCTGCTATAAAGAACTGATGTGTCAGATATTATTCAAATTGATTATGGGATGCAATGATACACTCTTGTACCAAGTTTTGAATGAAAGGTTTTCCTTTACAGCTTTCATGAGAAGGCTTCTACCTCACAAATACTTTCTTGAGAGGGCTTTCAGGAGAAACTCCTCATGTGCCAGACGTTTTGTAAGAAGAGCTCTCAACTAGCCTTGGAAAAATGTGTCTACCCTTCCTCCAATGGTGCAAAACGATAGCCTTGTACTACTTGGTATGGTCTGTCATGTTTTGGACTTAACTTTTGATGTACTATCCCTCAAGCAACTATTGACATCTTTTTTCCTTCTCTTTGTGCGTAATGTCATCTGGAGCCTTTGGTTCAGGTTTGTAATCTCCTTATGCTCGCTGATAAGGAAATGTCAAGCAGCATGTCTCTCCCAAAGACAATTTAGCTGCTGTAGCATTTAATACACTGTTTACAGCTGAGCAAATAATCCAGGCGCAATTATCCACGCTTTTTGACAATGGATTTTGATAATCAAAATCATGCTCTTGTAAAGAATGTCCCCTAAAGTCTGGTGAAAATGTTCCATCAACACAATTTTGTCATGAAAAAGTTTGTGAAGCCCAACGTGATGCATTTAACACCTAACCTTGCATTAGCATCATCTAAATGTTGAAAACTAGTTTTCAGTGGCTATTGTTTTAGATGTACTCAAACATCTCAATTCTTCATCATCTAAGTTAGCATTTACTATCAGCACTGGGTGTCTCCCAATGCTGGTACAAAGCAACATCTCTTGAATTTTTCTCATTATAACTTACTTCATCCTTAAGTATTAAGATCTAGAATTAAAGAATACAGTACAAAGTCAACACAGATTATGTCTCAAGGGTTTTGATCAAAATCTTTTAAAGCTATGTCTCCATATTCCTTAGCGGGACTTTAACTCCTTCAACATTGGTGACAACGCTTGATGCTTTTTTCAATACCATAGCCAAGTCCTGGCCATACAGATGTGAGTGTATTGCTCTTTCTGCTCATTCTGTACATTGATATTTTAAGGCAGTATGATACCAAGTCAACCTTTGGTTTCCTAAGTATTTTAGGGATGTAAATCTAACACTTTAATAATACAACTTCATTTCCACCAAATGTTTTAGAGAAATATTCGAATCACATTGTTAATGCTGACCAACATTTTATCTTTACACTGGTTTTCATCTATTGTTATCAAAGGATATTCTAGATCTAATGGACTCTTTTCATCCCAGTTTTCATAAATCCCAGCTATTTACTGGTAACTAGCCGTTGGCGATGGCACATCAGCATCTAATCTAATAGAGCATCAGCTATCGTTCTTTGCTGTACTCTATTTGTGGACCAAATTCTTCAATTGTGCAGTACCATTGCTGTTCTCACAGAGACTTAGACACTGTAGTTAACATGGTTAAATTGGCATGGTCCATTTGCATCTTTATGTGGTATCCTAGGAGTGTAGTTCAAAATTGTTTAGAAATTCAACTTTTGAGAGAATCTGTCTTTCACTTATTGTAGAATGCAATAGGATATCACTCTTGACTAATCTTTGCTCCTAATTGAAAGTCTGAAATGTCTTTACTTATTTCAATTTTTTTTGTTGAAGAAAGGGAATTTTAGTAACACATTTTGTATGATGATATTTAAGACCATCAATTACATCAAACCAGTCACACTAAACTAGGCTCTGAGAAAAACAATAAACTTTGTTTATATGACTACTAAGAGTAGCCGGTAGTGTAGAGTAGGAGGTAAAACAAATATCAGGACAAAATAATGTCACGAATAGTCAAGAATGTTTTTGTCAATTGCATGGTCCAAGGTTTTATTCTTTTGTGTTCTGAGTGTTGCTTGATCTACTGCTTATTTGACCTCCCTCAACTCAATCAATAACATCCTACATGAACCTACTTAACTTGCTAGGTTTTCGGATGGTATACCAAAGGATTCATGTACTAATTCTGTTTTTGTCCCTTAAACTGATTGGAATACTTGCCTCTTCAAAAATCACGATAACACATTATTCTGCAGTTGAGCTCCCATCAATAAACTTTATCACATGTAGAAGTGAGCAATTCATCTTTGACAGTAAAGTAATTACATCGATATGGTCATGACTTGACATATAAACTAAGTTTTTAGTTTGCTTGGAAACTGCTAAAAATTACATGTTTTGCCAACTGTGCGAATGCGGGATTGCGCTTGAAATATCTGTACCCAAGGAATACATATGTTCGCTACAATTTTGGAAAACTGCTGACAAAGTAAAGAGCAGATTCTTGTCTTTGCGTTAACAAAATGTGTTGAAGTAAAACAAACTCCAAAAATGAAGACAATAGTATTTTCAATTTTTAATGTCTCATTTAGTTAAAAAATCATAAGTTTTGCTTTGTCATAACAAGCACATATAACTAGATTATTTGATTTGACCATTGCAACATCATAACTTATAACCACCAAATGTGAAATGAGTGGGGAGGGGCTTAGTTTAAAGTGCCTAAGATATTGAAGTTTTTCAATTTGTAAACTTAAAGGTAAGAAAGATAAATTTCTTTCTTAAGTTTGAAATGTACCTGCGACACTTAAAAAAAGTTATCAATAAAGGCAATAATGATGTCAAGTGGAATAGAACGTCTAAATTATTAAATGCCAATCCAATTTTGTCACAAGTATTACGAATTATTAACTTTCCGCCTACAAAAATCTGTTTAGTCTTCCATTAGAATGTTTTTCGCAAGATAATTATCTATTTATTCTTGAGCCGATTCGATAGCATCCACAACATCAATTGCGCGTTGGATTTCTTCCAATGCCTCACAGGCTTCAATCATTTCAGTCAAACATTCATCAGTGAGAGTTCCACCAAGCGCTCCCGCGATTTCGCTAGCAGATGAAATCTCCTCCAGAGATTCCCAAGCCAACTTTGCCTCAATCGATTCTACTCCGAACTTGGATGATGCTTCTGTTGCTGCCTTAAGCGCAGAACGAACTGCTGGGCTATCAGCTCCAGCTGGAAGTTCCACTGGCTTCATCTTGATGGCACGAACTTCCAAGGCAATGTTCCGTATCTTGCTTGTTAGAGGCTTTGCAGTTTCAAGAATGGAGCGTAGCTCTTCTACCTTAGAACTGTATTCAATACAAGCAGCTGATGTGACATCGACTTCACACTCGTCCGCGGCATTACCCAACGACAAAGCATCTCTGTAGACATTCATTAGTACAATTGGATATGGACAATGCAGGTGACAACGAGGGAGATATTATGAGTGGGGAAAAACGTACACTTGATTGGTGGAAGAGTCCATCTCTTCAACAGCCTCCCATGCTAATCTTGCCTCCTTCGAAGTTGGGCCAAATTTCTTCGATGCAGCCATAGCCTCTTGGATAAGGCTAGATGTGTCAGGTCGAACTGCAGCGCCTAGTTGGGAGCCACTAGAGAAAACTCGAGATGGAGACCAGACAGGGCTTGTGAAGGCAGTCGCCGACAAAGAGAAAAGTGACAGTTTTAATATCAAGAGTTTCATTGTACACGTGACCTTTTCTTGATCGAAAAATTTGTGTGAAAACTTTAAGCCTGAGACTGATGGTGAAGAATCCAATCCAGATGAGGGTTCGCAAATCTGATTAAAATCCACAGGGTTAAGAAAACAAAGAACAATCTTTGGTCATACTTACGTATGGGAAACGGGGGTATTCAGTGACCCAATTTGCTTTCCTGATTTTTCGAATCTTCTGATAAAGTTCAACTTCAGGGTTGGGAATCCTAGAAAAGGGAATCCTTTTTTTCTTTTTGAAGGAGCATTACGTTTTCTACAAAGATGTCTTACCTTTTTGTAAATGAGTTCAAATTTAGACTTAGAAGATGACAAAACAAAAATGAATTTTGTGGAAAGATGAACACCCACGTTGAAAAAATAAATATTCACGAGTTAAGTACATCCACCATGAAGGACATGAGTAGTAGATGTCTAGCCAAAGCATAAGACGAATGAGTGTTCTGAAATATGTAACAAAGGACTAAGCATATTTGAAAGTGTTTCCAGAAGCAGAGACTTTTTGCGAAGGTGCTGAGATCCATTCGGCAGAGACGTGTAAAAAGAGAGACTGGGCTAGCTAGTCTCATGATGTTTCAGGATTGTGAAATATTTTATTTCTAGGAAGGGAAAGAAGCAAAAAAAATGCGATTACCCGTTTTCGTGTTCAGCGTTTCCCAATACAACCTCCGGGACAGCATATATACTCCAAATTTTGAAAAGGGCTGGTGTTCCAATACTTAACAAAGGGTATGCATCTGAGGATCACTCCCAATAATGATATATTCATCTGGAAAGGCTATAAGCGCCAAAAAGATTCAAAAAGCAAAACCCATGGTGTTGTTCTCACAGCAAAGGCTGAAACGGAGATTAGATGCTGCACTTTTCCGTCAAATGCAAATCAGCAAAAATGTAATGTCTAGAGAAAACAAATGTTGATTTTTGGCCCTAACTAGAGTCCTTTCGTATAGGAAGGTGACAATGAGATCACCACCAGCATGCATAAAGTACATCCACAAGGCGATGAGATAAACAAAGACAAAAATCCCGATTTCTAACCGGATTCAGTTACAGGTTTTCATCACCCGGAAAGGTAGAAAGGGGCTACAAATTCATGTGAAGGGAAGATAAACGAGCACACAAAGCGTGCTTTAGACAAAACCTATACCAAGTCAGATCAAATAGAATCACTACAATGATAGATTCCACGCTTGCAGAAGCAAACCAGCATTCAAAGAATCCAGTGATGATACCTATGGATATGCACGCAATGCTAACTACAGACGTGTCAATGAAAAGTCTAACTGAAATCAAATGCACTAAATTTATCGCAAAGGTCAGTAACAATTACAAAAGTTACGATATAAGCCTGAAGATTCCTGTATTTGATCAAGATACATGAAGCTGCTTCAATTAGGTAAATACCAAAATGTAAAACTTACGAATTTGCCTAAATCTGTCCCTTAGAAAGTTGACGAGCCAAAACTGCATTAAGTGATTTAGGTATTATTGCTAGAAACATAGGGAAGGAGTAAGATATCTATTTGTCCATTCGGGTAAGCTGTATCCAAATATTGAATTACATCCTGAAAATTACCAAAACATTGACTTTTCATAGAAACAATGTACGAGAAATCCTAAAATGAGATACAAGAGATGAAAGGGGGAAACAAGTTGTGTCAAAAAACAAACATCATGTCCAGTGACTTCAAGTGAAAGGATATTGGTAGGTATTGATACATTGATTGATGCTCAGATTTGACTTTTGTTTTGAAGATTAATGTCATCAAAACAAAAAGCGTACATATGAACTTTAGGTGTTAAGGGATATGTCTTGATTGAGCGATTGAAGTGTCAAATTACATCAACAAGAGTGTCAGTATTGGATTTTGAGAGATTAATATTTGACGAAAACACTGTGATGAAGTAGAATTTATGATTAAATACTTATTCGAATCGAATTTCAAACAAGGGTAGTACAATTCAAAGTTGTATGGACACCAGAATGTCATTTCAATCGTTGGAATTGTTGTTACGAAGTATATGCTCAATAAACGACGTATTGTGGTTAATCGTTATCTTGAATGATCAATCTAAAAGATGTGTATTGTATAAGAAAAACATTTGTACCTGTATCAGGGGTGCCCTAAAGTGATATTTTAGGAATTTTACTTATAGTAAGGTATGTAATTACTATCGTGTGGCCATTTGGAAAATAAATTGTACACCACTAATTAGAAGAAGTCAATTTAATATTTCTATTTAAATCCAACTATTGATGTAATAATATATGTGAGAAAGTTAACATAATCTAAATGTTAAATGCGTTATCTAAAAGAGTGTCTGCTAAAGGTAAATCACACACCAGTGAAGATTGCCAGAGAACAAACTTTGAAGCATCCTGAATGACTTATTCTCTAAGAATTTCCTGTTGAAGAATAAAAAAATCCGTGAGATGGTATGCTCATTGCAATTCAGAAAACAACAATGGGGATTGTGCAGATCAAAGTTAAAATACACATGTCTCATATTCTATGGGTTGGTGATTGATGCTTTCCTATGGAAAGCATCCATGGTCCTCAGCGCTTGGTTAGTTGAATTCGCATACGATGAGGCTATGGTCGTCCCCGCAACTTCTTTGCAGAAATATATTGGGAACTCGCCTTTCGGCGTGGGTCCTACATCGAGTCGGGATTATAATATTTGTGATATCCTTGACATGTATATCAATTTTTTGGTAATGACATTGAAAAATGATGACGATGAAGCAAAAACATACCTTGCAGTGACTCTAGCTTGAGGGTGTACAGGATGTCAAAAAGATGGAAGGAAATAGGAATCCTTTCATTGTTAATCATCGGAAGGAGCTGCCTTGAGGTACAATATATTGTTGCATCGAATCAAGACATGTCCCAGAAAACCAGCAAATTGCCCATCTATAAATTCTTCCGTCCGTTCGAGATATAAGTTCATGTAGCTATCACTACTATGTAGAGTACCCTGGTATTCCATATGTCCCCATTTCAGTTTGACTAGAACTTGCCGTCCCACAAGATCAGCCAAAAAAGGTTTTGGATTCACGATGAATTGAGACTTCAAATCACAATCGCATCATGTAGTTGTTAAGAAAAGAAATAAAAGGAATAACTTTTGTGAGGGATCCCAGATGTCAATGTGAATGTGACAGGAGAGTAAATTGTAAACGCACCATGGAAGCTTCGAATTGGCATTTCTATAGGATATCTTTTCGTGTATGTAGCAATAGTATTCTAATTTCCTCACTGAGGGAAGGGATACTAGCTATTGTGAGGCGTACAATGGATCGAATTGTACGGTAGGAACTACCCGTACCGATTACTAATTCGATGTCTGGTCTGGTTGGTGCACTGCTTTTTGTTTGGTCCCACTTGAATTCGTCTGTTTTCGCATTAATCCAAACCTAAAGAAGGTTTCAGCAGCGAGAAAACATACCTATTCTATCTTTATATTCGATATTTGGTTATTTAACTTTTTTTGTCGTAGACTTTTAGGAAAATCGATACATAAACTTAGGTGCGTTACAAAGACCCCCTCACTCAGAGGGTAATCTTAAACTTGGCCATCACAACACATCACTTCGTCATTAACACCAATTGGAAATGACAATATCAGGTCGAATTTCTCGTGTTTACACTTCATTCGATCGAAGTGCATTCCTGTGGAAAATATCACAACGACAATTCAGAATTGGATCATTCTCATCGTCTACCTTGACCACAAGAACTACTCTACCTTTCTCAGCCTATGTCTCGGAAGCCTTGGCTGAGGCTGCAGAAGCCGTCAGATTGAATTCAATTGAAAAACCCAAAAAAAAGACTCTTCAACAAGCAATCCATTATGATCTTGAGTTTCTTCGTTCTTTACTGCCAGACGAAGAGAATAACAAAAAGAATAAAGGTGTTACTCCAGGTCACGTTTTAGCTGTACTCAATCAGGTTGGAAAGGGTGGGTACCAAAATGGAGCCATGATCACAGATGAACAGATCCGTTGGTTAATTTCTGCTATGCGTGCTAATGTCAAAAAGGATGCAAATGTCCTTTTGACAGCACTTACGACCACCAAACGCATTAACAGATTTCTACTTACTCCTGAACTTGCTTCGGAATGCTTGGAAGCACTACTAAGCTCCAATCCTAAGGAGGGTGGCTTGTTATTTTTGGAGCACTTCAACCCCCAATCAGGACTAATGTTCAGTGCCAGGACAAGTGATTACAACAAAGCATTGGAACATGTACTTAATCATTTGCAGGATACCAAGCCTTCGACTGCTTCTGAGGAAGAAAATCAAGCCGCAAAAGATAACGACCTGGAGGATGTACAGGATAACGACACAAATGCAGAAGATTCAAATGCTGAAAGCAAAGATGATGATGATGATAACCAAACAAAAAGTGACAGTACCAAGATCACTAATCGACCTTGGAATGCTTTAGTACAATCTCATAAGTGGTTACTTTACCGACATTCACGACCCGAGAGAGATATGAAAAAAAGGGCTGCACGTGCATATGTATTTCAAAGCAGATGCCATGAGGGTCCCAATGAAGACACATTTCAATTATGGACGTCGGTGGGAACCAAAGTCTCAACAATGGATGCTGTCTATCAAGATTTGATCCTTCCCTGTGAGGAGGCCAGATGTCAGCTTCCTGATCACATTAGTATGGAGCTCAAGGATTTTCGAGAACGAACTCAAAGTGATGACGTTGAAAGTGAGTGAGAATTTGCTATGTTTGTGTTTGGACGTAAAGGACTGGGGGTGGGGAACGGAGTGTGACTTCTGGACGAATCCTTTCGGTAATGTAATTTACGACCTCAGGACACATACTTTTATATGCAGTAAATCAATAACAAAAGTAGGAATCTTCACTATTATTCTCCTTACTTAGTGATTGTAGAATGATAGTGTATTTAGCTGTTATCGATGGTGCAAAGAAAAATTGAAAGCTTGTTTCGACATTTTCCCATATCACCCCACTTTTTCCAACAGTTCCAATAGGTCATCATCTTTGTCCATCTCTTGTTTTTCCATTTTGTCTCTGAGAAATTTATCTCGTTTTATGTAGCAATGATTTGATTTAAGACTTTCAGCATTTTGCAATCCCTGGTTGATTAAAAGAGTGGATCGTTCCGTCAACGACAGTGCCGCTTGTTCTTCAATTGCGCTTCCAGAGAATCGATAATGTAGCCACAAGAATAGAGCCAAATTAGCGTTCAGCTCACAGAGATTATTAAGATCCTCGAATGAGCCTGGGATTTTCAGTATACTTGCATTTGCTTGGGGATTAAGGCCTGAGAATTGACCTAAGGCACGTTTCCTGGCGAAGTTATAAAGCAACTTCATTGCCTTCTTATCCCTATGGTTCACTGGAGCCATGCAAATTAGATACTTATCGCTCATACTCAGATCTAGATCATTAAGCATTCGCGATATAATCAATATCATTTCTTGTCGACAGAGAAAGTAATCTCCCTTTATCTTTGCCATCGAGGAAAAGTGAGAAAGAATTTTGTTTAAATTATCCTTGTCCTTGTGAGCTTCGCATTGTTGCAGGGCCTCAGCGAAGACTTCAACATGAGAAACTGAGGGAAGCAGTCCGGCCTTGCGAAGACTGGGAATATCAGTCGATAAGCACTCCGTCAAATACTCTAAATCTCGTGGATCCCGACAGGTCACTACTCCCTCTGGAAAAGGACTATTCCGACGACCAGCTCGACCAGCTATTTGCTTCAGGGAAGAATGGTCAATGCGAACAATACCATGACTGTCTGTCTTGTATATTGTATTGAAAATTATGCGCCGAATTGAAAGATTCAATCCCATGCCGATCGCATCACTTGCCACCAAAATATCGTAACCGGAGTTGGGATTGTTGAAGAGACGAGCTTGATGAGATCGAATTTTTGGTGGTAAGGTTCCATAAATAACGCAGCATTTATATTGTGTTTCCTTTTCAATCTCTCGTTTGATGGCAAAGATATCGGCTCTCGAAAAAGCCACTACACAGTCTCCAGGTTGAACGTTCTTATAGCTTCCCAATTGAGACGGAGACGAGGACAGAGCCGAAGTCAACGTCCTTAAAGGACTGAATCGTTGGTATTCATGAAGGACAAATTCATCACCACAATCCGCGGCGAGTTTTTGAACTATATTGAACGCTTCCATCCCACCGCAGACGTGTACCTCCTTGCTACGGAGTCCCAAAAGTGCTCGAGTCCAGGCGTAGCCGCGTTCGGGATTGCTCAACATTTGAATTTCGTCAATGACGACGACATCAAAGACTCGATCAATCGGTGCCAGCTCGACGGTGGCAACCATATGCGTGGCGAATGGGACTATACGCTTTTCTTGTCCGGTGTAGAGATTGGTATACACACCCTGCGATGTAAGTAACTCATAAATTTCGGCAACAAGTAATCGCAATGGTCCTACATACAGACCCCGTTCGCAAGATTTAAGTCTTTGTAGGGCATTGTAAGTCTTTCCAGAATTCGTTGGTCCGCCATGAAAGATAATTTTTCTACGATCAAGTCTCGCGTAATGAAACCATTCATGCGGTTTTGTCAAGTCAGTTTTCGAATCGAGAATTTGGTATTGCTCGATTGTGCGCTTATGACGGTGAAGCAAATGAGTAGCTAGATCTTGGCACATGTCCTTCAATATGGTCTTTACGATAGATAAGATGCGGTTGTATTCATTGGGATCAATATCATGTGCAAATCGAGAGAGTTTCAAGTTGAGCTCGTCTAATTCTTGTCGAGCCTTATCAAAGTCGGACTTTGCCCATTTCAGCTGCCGTTGATACTTTAGTATTTTACGTTCAAGTTGTTGCCTTGGAGTCATGGCTGAGAATATTGTTGAATTTGAATCTTGCTCGTCTTCACTTTTGTCCTTATCTTCCTTATCATTTTTCCCGTGTAATCCATCAAAAGTAATTTCACGAATGGTACGGAATAAATTTGTGAACACGCTTGTAGCCGAATGGGTGCTGATTTCGTCATCGTTTGTTTTCATTTCTTCCTGAATAGCTACTATGATCTTTCGTTTCTCCTCCATTTCGGAAGAAAGAGCGTCAACTTGAAGCTTTTTTGATTCAATTTTACGCTTCAGTAAGTTTTGAGGTCGAGATTTCTTGGACATGTTATGGAATTTTTCAGAGAACTTTACGTCACCAAAGCCAAGAGCAATTAATTCTTCCAAATTCTTTTGAATTCTAGATAATTGATGCCGTGACAGATCAACGGTATTATCTTCAGATTTTTTGGTTTCCTCATAAATGATGACTTTTTGGATCGATGTGTAGAAGCTGGATAGACTATCAATATACAGATTTTGGTATTCTTGATTCGAAGTCGACTGCAAACTCAAGGATTTCATTGTCCAATCGAAACACTCGGGATCCTTTCCCAGCCAACGAGAAAGAGACTGGGATGCAATTTTTAAGCGCTTCCGATGCTCTTTGATATCTTTATCATTCGTTATATTGGACGATATTTTGTCGTTCCGCTCTAAATTAATTCTTGGTTTGTTCGACAGTTGTGTCACAGCCACTTGTGGGGCTTCACTGAGAAGTCGGGAATTAAATCCCATGTGACTTATCCTCGTCGACCGTATTGATGTCCTAAGCGCTGAGCGATTGCAAACTCTATGCATTCTGTACATGGTTCATTCAATGGAATTGGAAACTGATGAAACTTTGATTTTTGCATGCATGGAAGGAAATGATTTTCATTTTTTGGGATTCGTTGGCTGTGTGATGATGGTATGGGTACAGATACGTCACAAGTACAGTAACATTGTTTCCAATATCACAAAAAAATTCTTCTTTGCCTCTGACACAGCCACCAATAGGATAACGCTTAAATATACGCATGTGACGTTAGCTTGCTTAAAGTTGTCAAATAACATAAAATTAAAACAAATGTACATTATCCACCTAACATGAGCATTCCAACGTATAATGAATTACACTCTTTTTGTTGGAATATGATAAAACAGGCGACAATTTCAGCAAGGAATCAGGATAGGAATGCAAGGGAGATGAAAAGGGGAAGAGGGTTTTCACACAGCGTCAGCGTTGACATGAACCATTGAAAATGCAAAAAAAGGAAGTACCAGTAGAATAAATCAATGCAGCAGGAAGCTCATTTGATGATCAATTATCTGGTATTAAAGCAAGTTTTACCTTTTATCCTAACATTTGTTGCCTTACAGACATCTTGACAAATTATATTGTTGTCTTATAGGCACATTGACTTACGTATAGAGTGTTAATTCAACACTTAAAGGACCAACATGGGCAAAGGAATAGTCAATAGCCTCGAAAGATAGACATTCAACCCTATAGTAGAGGTTACAGTGCCTCAAGGAGACGCTAGGGACTTTGATGTCATTCACGGAGAAGATTTCTTAACAATACATTTGAAATCCTTTAACTTCAGATGACGATAAATGATATTTGATCAGTCAAAATCAGTGATGCTAAATCAATGCTCATAAATAGAAAGTATGCATAACACTTTCAATAACCAAATGATATCCATCATGCTTCTCTCGAATGCTGTAAAGGATTCGAAAACAACATCCACAAATAGAGATAGTCCAAATTTCATTTACATTTCTTACTGTGTATTCCAGACAAGTTGATATCTTTAAGGATAGACGCCTTAGCATCTGGTGCTGCATGAGGAGCCTGCTGAGAATGCCATGATGTTTAAGCAATGTCGGAGAGATTGGAACTTTTGTAGTTTAAGCAGAGAATGGATGCAGATGTACCTAACAATAAATTCGTTGAATCAGAATTTAGAGAATTAAACTTAGAACATATCCCTAGACAAATTACTTCAGTACACAAAATATTTGATAAGGAAACACATTTAAATTAATTCAATTACTTCTGTTCAGAAGATTGTAGGAATGCTTAGACACCAATTACGTTTTTCTTGAGGCTCCCAAGCATTTCGTGAAGGATGTAAATGTAAAGTCTTTGAACAAGCAAAGCTACGTAATGGTAGGAAGCTAAAAGTGGCGGAAAACATTGCTATTTTTGAAGTGCTCATGTGAAGAATCCATGACTGATATCAAGTATTTGAAGTATTTAGAGAAGATCTCCTGCAACAATGGTATGGGTATGTTACCAGTAGATGAAAAACGAATCCTGATACTCAAGTTTTTGCAAATCTAAGAAATGCTCCAACCAAAGATTTGCTATGTTGGCAAGAAACCCTAGATATGGGTTTTGTCTACATGTATTGCTTGCAATCCTGACGCAAATGCGATGACTAGGCAGAAGATTGAAGATAGCCAACAACACATGTTTATGATGTAAACAAGTATCATATGAAGTTCAATTTCTCAGTAGAGTTGTCTTGGACAGTGTATGATTGACTAGAGAGCATATTTACAACGTTTCTACATTGTGACAATTTACTTTGATTCCTAGGCATCTACTTGGAATATGTAGGCTTAGGATCAAATGTTTGACTGGCTTTTGGAATTATAACAAATCAAAAAGGACATTGGATAAATGAGAACACAAATTTTACGATACCAGTAAATGTTACTATTTGCATTGATACGATGACAAATGAAGAGCAGGAACAGGTTTATTATAAGTAAATGTTACCATCATTTGCATTGATACGATGACAAATCAATAGCAGGAACAGGTTGTTCAGCAAATTCCCCTCCCTTGAAAGAGAGAATTATCCCCATCATAGTGAACCAAATAGGTGCCATATGAAACTCAGTGCGACATCTGATAGTAAGATTAGTTTTGGTCTTTGCATTGATTTTTTACTTTACATGACCAACACCAGTACCTATCTCAAGTCAACTTGTTTTTGAATAGTGCTAAGTTCGAGCACGGACAAGTGATTCTCAATGGAACATTGATTCTGCTTTTTAGTTTCCTTTTGCACCTTTTTATTTAATATCACCTTTAGCTGACTCTCTATAATCGCTCCATGCTACGTTGCATTTATTTTATGCCTTTTGTTCATCTATGAAGAAGCTGACCTTTGACTTAGTATGTATATTAATTATTTCCAGGCTTGTTATGGCTGCTGGTCTCGTGATTGCATCCAAGCTTGTTATTTTGTACCAGGTTAATCGTATTTGCAAGTTAGTTTGAAATCAAACTTGTAGTTAAGAATCGAGAGTTACAGACTAACAACTAATTTAGACTTGTACAATTTTGCTAGAACGCAACTCTCTCGGTGAAGATAAGTCATCCAACCTCTTTGTTATGTGATCTTGCTTTGCCAGTTACAAGTTTCAATTTAGAGGATGAGATTTACCAATTGTAACCTAAATGTCAATGTTGAATGTGACTGGTATATAGGAAGTAGATTTGCATCATATTATTATTGTGCTAGAATTTTGTATGGTAGTACATTGAAAGCAATATAGCGGTTTTAAATTACGTCAGTTGAGGAAAACTATTGAAATTTTTTTTGGTCAATTGTGAACACTCGTACGCTTACTTGATTCTGTGACTCAAAATTTTCTTCCCACTCTACATAAATCATCGCAAAACGATAGCAGAGATTAATCTGTCTCTATAAAGGCTTCTTGAAGCCCGCGCATAGCGACTTCTGGTACTCCTATGAAGTATGCTTCGCGTTTATTAAGCGCTGCAATAAAAAAGTTACTTATCCCAAGGATCTTAGCTCTTTCGTTATGTATGTTAATTTCGTTGTCAGCATTCTATATAGCAACGATCACTTCTCAACAAGTTCCTACAGAATTCGTGGAGGATATGTCATTCCTTGTACCAATAGTCAATAACGATAAGATGAATGAAACGAATGAGGCAAATCATTCAATCGAACTTGACGTTCCACTTCATTCTCTAAACACATCAGGCGACAGTCAAGACGAGTCGTTTTCCAGTTGTCTCTTGGTAATGGACGAGAATTTCCGACTATATGAATGGCTATCCTATCACTATCATGTCTTGCCACTTCGATACGTCGTGGTTGCCGTGGATCCAAGATCACATCTTTCTCCAGAACCTGTTTTTGATCTCTTTCGTAACGAGCTAAATATGACAATCATTACTTGGACTGATGACGATTATATCGTAGTCCACGAAAACCTTCCTGAAAATGCCACAGGTGCGCAGATTATGTTCCAATATCTTAAACGGCAATGCCAATTCCTTTCAAAGTGTCTGCAATATATGCAGGAACAGGGACGAACGTGGGTCGCATTGTGGGATGTTGACGAGTATATTTCAATCAACGGGTATGATAGACAGATTGGAAATTTGACGACGCCATCAGACTTATTTGTTCCTGGAACGATATACAAGTATTTACAGAAAATGGAACCGGTCGTATGTCATTCTATGATCCGATTGGAAGTAGGGACGAAAGAAATCTCAGAATTTCATTCTTTGTACAACGAATCTGCTGCATTGATGAATATCTCCATCTCAAACTTGAACCCACGTCAATTTGACACATTGCGCTATAAATACAGGAATCGGAACGGAGGCAAGATTGTGGGAAACGGTCTCGGAAAGGTTTTCTTGAATGTTCAAAATATCACGTTTCCGTGGAAAGTAGAAACACCACACCGTCCAGTGAAGCATCTATGTCAAGGTGCCTATGGCGTCAAATATGAAAAAGGACCATTTCTGATATATCACTATGTAGGATCGTGGGAGGCATACTCTTTCCGTCGGAGTGATGCACGATTACATCATCGAAACTGGACAACTTGGAAAGCTCGCTCGGAGCGTTCCTTACATTTCATACCAAAAGTTAATCGCTGGATCGAAGGCTTCATTATGAATGTGGGAAAAAATCGGGCTTTTCGGTTGCTTCAAAATGCAGGGCTACTAAATAGGACACTATCTATTGTGAATGTAACGCATATGGCACAGAAACATAACGTAAAATGAAGAATGAACCAATTCTGCCAAGGAATCCTAGTAGAATATCCTACAAAGGATTGCTTCCAAGCTGCCTCTTGGTCATAGATGGAAATTTACTTCCTTATGAATAGTTTGTGTCTCATTATCACTTCTTGCCTCTTCAATATCGCGAGGTTTATCCTGCGTCACATATATCTCCAAAAATTCTTCTTGGATATGCTTCCAACAAAAGTAAACATGGCAATGATGATAATTATGCCCGATGGATGACAAGCTACCCATTCATACTTCCAAATGTGACTATCGCCAAATGCTCTCTTGAAGAAGTATTCTACTTAGGGTGCACGGATAGGTTCGTAAAGAACATTGGAAACTTTTCAGGGACAATAGAAACGATTGATAAATTGGATGGCGCACTTGTTGTGATGATGCAAGGTGAATGATCCAAGATTTAGTCACCAATCGCTCATGGAAGTTACTTTGACGTGTAGTTCCTCTTGATGATGTCAACTTCAGTATATCATGTATTCTAAAAATCAGAGTAAAACAGTTTGTTTTATGTTCAAAGCCAAGAGATTGTGAATTGAATTGCCGTATTGTGACCACAACCGCAAGGGAGCAACATTACATCAAATTTGGTTTGTATGCCTTGAAGAAAGAGAAAATGTATTTCAAAAGAAACAATCCAGAAATACGTGAGTGATGTCTGATACAAAGGATCAATTTGGTTGATCTGTAATGTAAACAAAAGGAACCCTGAAGGTTACAGGCTAGTAAGACATGAAAACTATTCCATAATGACCATGTTGACAAATATTGTGTCTCCTGAAGCATCCCTTGTTACCATTGTACAACTATCATAAAGTTGAAGTACCAGCCTATATGCAAAGAATCCACTTGGAGATGAAGAAAGGAAAACATGGGTTCTTGAAACATTTACGGATTGAATTTTACATTATAGCCCCTTCAAAACATCCCTCATGACAATGCACTCTATTTGAACCCTTCCACAAATATGTAACACAAATGATCCAACAAGAGCTCTTTGAACAAAGCAATACAGACCGTTGTAGGTATATGATAGTTTTTGTGGAAAATGGCATCTTTAGGAATACTGTTTCCCAAACATCATGCTATTAACCTGGTACGACTCCAACAAGTGAAGTAGACGTCCAACTTGAAAAGCATACACAAATTTTCGAGGCTAATTCTTCCAATAACAGAAAGCTTCTATAAACTGACTTATTGTGTTCTGATGACGTAAAAAATATGTTATGTTGTCTACTTAAAAATGCAATTCGTATTGCTGAGATCTCAAATAATGTGAATTGCCACTATGTTTGCATTATCCAAGGAAAATCAATTTTCTCAATACACTGATGCTGCTGTATCTTGTACGTAGGAGACAAAAGTTAACCCACTCTCTGATTAAAGGAAATTAGTTCTATGTAATTATTAACCAATTTACAAGCTGGCTTAGTAGAACAGGTACCTGCAACAATTGTAAATCAAAACAAGATTCTGTTTTAGATTAAATCATAGCAAATCATGCTTCAAAATGTCTTTTAATTTCAACCTTTCATATTTCAAGCCACTAAAAGTTATATTTCAAACTCTTAAGAAAATCAAGCCCAAGTCTATCATATTTTTTCAAGTTATCTAAAGACTAGGTTTATTCATCTATCATCCAAGGATTTACAGAGGCACAAGTTAACATCTTGAAGTCTTGACATCATTGGTAAAGTTAATTACCGATAACACATAATTGGGATTAGAAATTTGTTTAGGAGATTGGATATGATCCATCCGTTTGAAGGGTTTAAATTGTTTGTGAACGCTAGGTTTCTCAATATGAATACATTTAGAAGAAACTTTTCAGTCTCACAAGCCAATCATCAAGCAATTGATCAATTTTTCAAACATCATCCATAAAAGCAACTGTAACATTCGGATTTAAACACACAAGTTTGCTTATCAGTTACAACAAATCCAATGGAATGTTCGGAGAGTGAACAATGTGTCATCCAAGATGGGTAGTACGTACGTACGTACTTCTAGTTGGACACCAGGCATAATTCGAAATATCAATTTTGCAAAACCAAATGCGTCGTCGACTATTTCAACCACCAAGGAAGGTCCTGCGACAATATCTTTCCTCCTCCGCTACTCCAAATAGACTACTAACATTTCTTACAGACGTAGAAGGTGATGCAAGCTATCTGCATCGTTATGTTACTAATTCTCGCGTCTTGAAGTTTCATGACGAGAACACCATTGAATTTAGGTCACCTCATGCTATGCTGCTTTACGGTGGAGATATATGGGATAAAGGAGGGAGCGACCTTCGAGTCATTCGTCAACTCTTAGATTTGAAACGGAGATATCCAAATAGGGTTCACTTTGTGATGGGCAATCGTGACATTAATAAAATGCGTATGACACAAGAATTGAACTCTGCCTGTCATGGTGGTGTTTGGTGGAAAAATCTGGAAACAGCATACAAATTTCCGACGGATCCCTCATGGTCTATCACTCAACGACTGAAGTACATTCTAGGACATACAATGGGTTGTCCGAACGCATTTGAATTACGACGCAAGGAATTACAACCCCTTGCCAGCAACAATGTCGTGTCAGACGAAGATGTACTACAATCCTATTTAGATTCCTGCAATGCAGAAACTGGAGAAATAAGTCAATATTTAAGGCAGTCGAACATATGCATCCAAATAGGAAAGCTCTTTGTGGTACACGGAGCATTGCCTTGGATGGTTAACACGGATCCGTATGAACTCGCACTCCCTTGGAGGGGTAAAATTAACAATCAAATGGAGCCCGCTGAGTGGATGAAAGTATTGAATAATTTTGCTAAACAGCAATTGGAACAATGGCGGCTCAGTCAACATGAGCCGACAGACGGGGTTTGGGCTACTCGAGGTGGTTTCCATTATTGGCCAACGGGTAGTGAGCACAGCTTTGCCGGACTTTTGCAATATGGTATGGGTTGGTTGCCCAATCATGAGCGCGTTCCCACTGTTATTTACTCCAGTTGGACCAAATCTGGAATGCCCCATTCTTTCTTCAGTTCCAGTAGTCGAGAAGCTGAGTTTACTCGCAAGTTTATGAGGGACGCAAATATTCAATTAATTCTATCTGGGCATCAACCACAAGGAGACTTTCCGACTCCCATTCGGTTAGGTAGCAACAAGCTGATAATGGCATGTGATACCAGTTACTCAGGCGATACCAAGTGGAAAAACGACGCAGCATGTCCACCGGGTGGTGGTCGAGGCAGATTGACCGTTTGCGAAGTCTTGGTCGAACAATGCACCGATACTGGGGATATTGTGAGTGTTACAAGTCACGGTGTTCTAAGTAACGGAAGGCCCTTTGAGACAACAAATATGCTTAATTCTGACGATCCTGCTGGTAATTTATTGCGTGATGGATCTGATACTACACGTCCTTGGTGGATAAAAGCAAAGTTTGTCGATGGGTCTAGGCTGATTTCCACCGCCGAAGGTTATGATGTGGTCAATTCAATTTCAAGCAGATAATCTTGAACTAGGTGAGAAGCTATCAACCAAGCTTCTATTCCATGCTTCACTTGTTGCATTAAAAGAATTCAGTGTCCTTTTGTTTTTGGCAGGCTGCAAGTATTCTGAAAGAGTCTAGGTGCTCAAAGGTCTCAAAAGTTTGCATTTTTCCAATTTTCAGTATCAAACTTGGCAATTAACTTCCATTGCAAGGATAGGGTGTTTTCGTGTTGCACGAATGACATGATGTGGAAATTTTCCTTTTTCGCTATCACTAGATGCCATTTTTTCAATCGTAACTTGTATGATTCTCAGACATCCATAGATGATGTGCAAGCAGCCTAATATCTTCCTATTCATATACAAATTAGATTTATACGGCATGGATGTACTACTCGATTGAAAAGAAATAATAAGACTTGGAATTCAGGCTCATTATTGAAGTGATGGGATAGTTTGAATTTTTGACATAGCAACGGGCATTGGAAATATTCATTCCAACCATTGACTTTAAACAGTAAAGAGAACTATAAACGTATAAAGTTACAGACTTTTTTATCATTCTAATTTGCAGGCAAGGTAAAATCAAAGTTGAACTTCAATTCATATATGGCACTTATAGAATTGCTACGTTGAATTTTCACGTTCTCCTAGTCTCCTATACCTTATAGGGCATTCCTTTGACTACAAGTGTTTTTCTCACAGCACTTTGGACACGGCAAACCATTTACTACTATCTTATCTTTGGAAGAAGAATGTTGTACCCAAGACTCAAGAGATTTGACAAAAATAGTATTGCGGAAAATGATTAAGGCTCATTTAGTAATCAAGGTGATAAATGATAAACGTATTCTATCATAGTCATTGGGTAAAATGGTGACATGTTTATGCAAAACAAAATTGATTAATGCCAAGCAGAAGTAAGCTAACTTGATTAAATGTCATAGATGGATATTTGTATTCTTGTTACATGCTCATGCCATGACAGAAAGCTTTTTGTTGTTCTATAGAATTCTACGCAGGTTCACTTCACCGATATCACCGAGATTTCGACCCGTTTCTGCCGAATACACAATATGCTGTTCCGGAATTTGCACAGGATGGCCAAGCCTTTTAGCACAGCAGCAATTTTGAATATCAAGCCAATTCCTGATGGTCCTATGCCAACCATCGATCCCTTCTTATTCTGTGTCTACCACAAAGATATGTATCCTCCTGGTAATCATGCAATGGAGGCCCCTCGATTAGGAAATGGAATGGATTTTGATCCCACTGCGGACTATCGAATGTACCATGGAGAAACGGTGCCAGGGTTTCCGCAGCATCCTCATCGTGGCTTTGAAACAATTACAGCTACGATTGATGGATTGATTGATCACTTTGATTCTGTTGGGAATGCTGGTCGGTATGGTATGGGGGATGTACAGTGGATGACAGCAGGTAGTGGAGTGGTACATTCGGAAATGTTCCCACTTCTTGAAGACAAAAAGGGAAACCCTCTTAGATTCTTTCAAATTTGGCTTAATTTACCAGCACAATCCAAAATGGTACCTCCTGACTTTGTCATGTTTTGGGCAAATCAAGTACCCAAATATCATCAGGATAAAGCATCTGTAACTATTTGGGCTGGAAATTATTTTGGTGTAGAAAACAACAATAATCCACCTTCCAACAGTTGGGCAGCCAATCTAGAAAACGATGTGGCTATAATGCACATTACTGTAGAGCCTGGTGGGGAGTTGACGCTTCCTGCAGCCAATTTGGTGGGATCCAATGTTCATCGATGTCTCTTTTACATTGAGGGAGATTCAAAAGTCTGCCAGGTTGACGGGACGTTAATTGATCGAAAGGTAATTTTGACCTTACAGTCCGATCGTGAAGTAACCCTCGCCGTTTCGGATGCTGCAACGACAGCATCGGAATTCTTATTGTTGCAAGGGAAGCCAATTGGGGAACCTGTCGCACAGTATGGACCATTCGTTATGAATACTCAAGCGGAGATCCAGCAGGCATTTTCCGATTATCGAAGGACACAATTTGGGGGTTGGCCCTGGTCTCGTGATGATATGGTGTCGGATCGAACAAAAGGACGTTTTGCCCTCGTAAATGGTAAAGAGATTTACCCAGAGACATGTATGGAGGAAAGCAATAAATAGATATGACCTAATAGTAACTATCAAACAAGGATTTATGGGAGCACGTAGTGACATTGTAAGGACTGTCAGACTTAAACTGTCTTACCTACATGACTAGCCTCGTTATTGCAGGCTAAGACTTAGGTAGAGAGGCTGGCATTTGTAGTGCCCAGTAAGTCATACCCTTGTAGTTTGAACGATTATAAGCCCATGTATTTCTAATTTTGGATTTCTGTTAGATGCCACAACGAAAACTAGCCAAACCACAAACAACAACATTTTTCGATTTTTTTCGTTACAGCTTTGATTCTCCAACAGCAGCAACACAACTGAAGGATTGATGACTTCTACAACGGGAACAACAGCAAAAGCTAAAATATGACTTTAACCATATTAATAAAAAGAAAAAAGTGACAATGTCTACCCTTACACGTTTCTTATGTCATCAATGATGAATCAATGGTATAATGTATGGAATCATAGAGGCAATCCTGTGAGATTGAATACATTTGAAGATACCAATGTCATGTTAGGTCAAGTAGTAAAACGCAAATATTGTTTTATCATGAATCATATTGTAAATTCTACGTTCACAAATAGCAATAAAAAATCCATGTCATAATAATTGTTGGAAATTTATACACGGAAATTCAAAAGCACATTATTATGAATTGTCTATTATGATCTTTTGTAAAGAAATTAACTGTGCGTTGCAAGGCAAGCACCAACTAATAATTAAGGAATAACGTTACTGCAAGTTTAGCAACTAGAAAAGGTTCTAATTCGCCTTGTTCTTTGGAAATTCTTTTGGGGACATTTTAAATTTAAGATTTAGTGTACAACTATATTACTGTCATGGTTGTTATACAGGTTTGCAATTGAGCCGGCATACGGCCAGCATTGGGGCAAGTTGCATGATTGATTAAATTTCCGATTGAATGAGGATTGAAAACATAGGAATGCAAGATCAAGAAGAAATCGAAACTGAGGCAGAAAATGTTTCCGAGATCATCACTCTATTTGGCATGGACGGACCAGTGGGAAAGCATTTTGTGAAATTAGCATTGTCTGCTGGTTATCACATTCAAGCGCTCTCCAATGACAAGAATCAATCGGTAGAACATGAGTGTTTACAAGTTATTCATGGTGATTTGTCTGTTGGTGATAAAGTCTTGGAGGAACTTCTGCTCAATTCCACCTATGTTGTTTGTTTATTAAGTGATACAATACCGAAAAAAGATTACCCCGAGGGCTTGATACGTAATTTCATCTCACGGCTCTATCCGCTAGTCAAGGAGAGTCCCGTACGTGTCTTTTTATATCAAGTAAGTTATTTCCATAGTAAGGCATTTATGTCCTATATAACTCACTTTCTTTTGGTCTTTGACGTCTAGGCGACATCGACGACAGTCGACGCTTCGACTGGAAATTCTCCCACATTGGCGAGCATTTTGAAACTTATTAGGAAGAATAAATTTCAAGATGATCAAGATTCTGTAGTTAAATACATTGGAGAGAATACCGAGCCATGGTTTTCCTTTATTGTGACAAGACCTGGATGGACAATTGAGGGTCCATCTCGAAAACGATTACTTGCTTCTCGATCGGTACGTAAACGGAACGAGTGGGGAAGCGTTTTTGGCACGCTGTAGAGTTCACTCACTGACTGGTGTCCTCTTTTTTTTCTCTCTTACTTCTCTGTAAAGCTACCAGGTCCGATTCCAATCACAAATTTAGACCTTGCTGATTTTTCTTTGTCGGCACTTCGAATGGAGAAACTTTACAATAGCTGTCCTTACGTAGTAGGCGATGGATTTTAACTTCCAACAACCAAGCTTTCATTATATTGGAATAGAAAAAAGAAAAATGTGATATAGATACATTCGTCGTGAGATCATACTGCACAATTCGTGATGAATCCCTGGAAGTCCAGGTCCAGCACGGAATTCCAAAATGTTTCCAAGAATATATTTGTAGATGTCTACCAAGGATGTTGGGATAATTTAATATTCTATCGAGAGAGTAAGAAAAAAAGAACGTTGGGGCCTCATGCACAAGCAGACAAGTTTTTCATATAGAAACACATCATTCAGGACTATAGCAGTCTTCCTCATCAAGTGATTGTGAGCGTTGATATTATCTTCTATGCGTGCACATGTGAAAAGATAGTTGTTCTTATATTGGACCTTGTTTTGACAATTAAGGCGATTTGATGAATTATTATCAAGTTTTAACATTCTACTTCTTGATGTAATCTAACTGTTTTTATATCAAACTATCGGATGCCTTGAAAGAAAAAATGGAATCAACCCCAATTCAAGTTAAAATGGGAACTGGAAGTCTGCTATTCAACATGTAATTGGCTTTTTGAGACTATTCATCATTCATATGTTATCCTGCAACAACGCATGTCAATAAGATGATCTGAGTAAGTTAGAGATATATTTGTTTTAGTGTATATATACTTCCTAAAAGGTTTTAAGGCATAATGCTACTATGCATGTGATGCGACAATGCTGTATTTGATTTTCTATTGGAACAAACACTTGTTGTTCCCAATTCAAAGGTGCCACCTTCCTAAGACTCAAATATTCACCCACCATGCAATTTCTTTGCAGAATTGCTGTTTCACTGATGTCCGATCAGTGCAAAAGAATTGTATGGAATGCTATATGATTTAATATATATAAATTGAAATATCCCAATGCTCCAACAAAGCAATTTTCACATTGTGTGTCTGCACAACTTCTTAAATGCTCGCAGGCTTGTCAAGTACCTTTCTAGATTTGATAAAAATCCTCTACCTTTGGTAAAAAAAATTTCAAAGTATATATATAGTTCCTAATTCTTCGCCATACCGAAATAGTTTTTTAACCCCTAACCCCCCGTTCTGTAAAATGGCGAGTAAGGGATCAAGTGCGAGTACGAGTTAGAGTCCTTTGCTACTCTGAAATAACCCACCGTGCAAATGATACCAAAATACGCATTGCAGTGCATAGAGAAGAGCGTTTAATAGTGATATTAAACTGGAATTAAATTAGATTTGCTCTGATCAAGAGTGTTAAAAACTGTGTTCCTTTGAAAATCAAGCAAACACCTTTCATGTTTATAGTGGTTAAATTCCATAATCAATAATTGACTTACTTTGTCACTGCTTTCAACGGTAATAATCACATGGATCAATAATATTGCTGCAATTTTGGGGTGTATGTTATGATATTGACACTTCATTTGTCTTGAATCTCATACAAGTTATCAATAGATAGAACTGAAGCAAACAGAACAAAGATATTGCCTTCTCAACAACAACACCATTACTTTGAATTGACAGCTTAGACTCTCCTAAAGCAGCAATATTAGTTTGATGTTCCAAAAGATCAGCAGTAATGGCTTCTACAATAATAACAGTATCAGCAGGAGTATGACTTCAACCAATAATGATGATGGTCCAAAGAGTGCCAACATTTATCCTTGTACTTTTACAACAATGTTGCTAAATGATTGGTATACTTTACTAAGTCACAGAGACAGTCCTTATGCTATGATTAGTAAATTCTGCGTTAACAAAAACCATTCTAATCAAAGGTATAGCATAATTATTGTTGCACATTGAAAGCCGGAAAAGGAAATAGATTATCATGACTAATCGTTGCATACTGATATTGCATGAAATTTTCGTAGCTGTGTGGCAAAGCAAGCGTCAACTCCTAGTACTATAATAAATGAATAAGGCTAAGAGATGTGTGTGTGTACCGATACTGGTGATGTCCAAGGCTATCATTAGTACATAGTAAATAATACTAGAATTAATAGTCTTATACTTAATCATCTAAAACTAGAATAGGTCACATAGTTAACCATTCTTTCTATACCTTCCAC
>CAAAJI010000043.1:63903-127184 GCA_900642245.1 Fragilaria radians
AGGCATTACAACATCAAAATTATATTTTAGCTCCATATTTGTCTCAATACCTTTTCTTTTCTATTTAGGTTTTGCAATTTTGAAACTAGGCGTTCCATGTGTATTCCACTGACATTGTCATCACATTTGTTTTCTCCAAATGATCAACTAGACGAACTTGCATCATCCAAGCCTTTCCTTAAGATCTCTGCTCAACTATCTTGCAGCGCAAATTATTGGTGAGATTATCTTCATTTTCAATCCCAAATCGAGCCTCTTAACTTGCTTCGTCAGTCCCAAGAGTGAGGCAGTTGTCTGTGTAGATTGGTATCATTACCATTCCATGAGAATTTTGTTTGTTCACAGCACGGATCTACCTCACATTCCTTTAATTCACAAGGATTAACCGTTTCCACAAATTTCACATAAACTTCCTTGTATTTTGAACTAGAGCATAAATGCTCTTGTTCAATGACAAGGATTCTTCTTATTCTGCATCCATACCTCAAAGTAAAGATTTCCTATTCAAATCACCATGCAAAACGGCAGGACTTTTCTTTCCAAACCCACCTGGCCAATAAAAAGGTTTCAAGACGCTGCAATAAAAGTGGAAAGACGAGAAATCAGGAGGGAGGAAATTACAAACATTAAATCCATCATTTTAATCCAACGCATTATTTTTTAATGTTATGCTCTAACATAATATTTTGCGTAAACTGTGATACAAATTAATCATTTTTTAGAGATAAACTAATCTTTTCTTGACGAGCTTCATATCGTTTTAATTGCTGTTCCAATACATCTTTTCAACCTTTAAGATGTGCCAAAGATATTCTAATATATATCGTTAGATCTCAAACATGGCAAAGAATTATATCCAATGTTCTTTCGTAGCTAATCCTTGCCTGCACCAACTATAAACAATTGGCGCTGAAGGATAAATTTAACGGGAAACTAGATGTATAACATCAGTTAATAAAAATATCTATCAAAACCAGAACTTGAATCCAAGGTGACTTTGATCAAGAAAATGTATTTACCAGTTCACTTGCCACCGTTAAAATTGGAAAATATAAATAGTCACAATATCTTACTACTCTCCTAATATCTGAATTTAGGTAAATTTTATGAAATCTTTGTCTTCCTTTAACACATATGAAGATTTCTAGTTTGAAATAACATATTTGCTTTAATAGGCTTAACTTTCTCAGGACAATGTGTGCTATTACTAGAAAATGCCAGAGGCTGAACTATACCTGCAACGGAAATTTAACATTTGAATGCGACTTCCAGGTTTTCACGTGAAAGCACGTTCCTTTATTTTTGGCATTTTTCAGTTAGGGTAATGAAATAATAACGCGCGAAATATATACATTCAGTGAGTTTTCGTTGGAACTTTCCGTGTTTGAAACCTGTGTTTCATGTTTATGGTCTCATAAATCTGCTTCCACTAAATTTTTTATCATGGATTTGATAGCCAGAGCTCATAGCGCATTCAGCAACATCTACGACGGCTCAAGCCAATATCTCAAGAAGACAGAGTTCTTGCCTGATCATCCTGTTTCACTGGCTTACGAAAAAGTAGCCAATTGTTTTGTAACATCCTTTGAGATGAAACTTGGCGGAATTATCACCTCAATTGAGATCGATGATGAAAGCGTTTACACTTCCCAAAAGGGCGTTGATTACAAAAAGTTGAAACAGTTTGCTCGTCCTGCCTCTTTTGGAAAGGGTGACAAAACCGTTTACGACGAATCTGTGCGAAAAGCCTTTGATATTCCTGCTGAACGTATGGTTATCAAAGGGAGGTCTGAAAACCTCAATGATATTTGCGAAGCGTTATCAAAGCAGATGGAAAAGTATGCACCGGATGGTTGTATTCTTAAGCCAAAACTTTATAAACTCCAGGCCTATGAAATAGGAGGATTTTTCAAGGCTCATCGAGATACTTTGCATGGTGATAATCATTTTGCGACATTGCTAATTGGTTTATCCTGGTGTTCTGCCTATGACGGAGGAAATTTGATTCTTACTGACACTAACCGAAACGAAAAATCATTCAAGTTAGGTGTCGGCGATGGTCTAGTTTTTCTAACCGATACATTGCATGAAGTAACCCAAGTAACTAGAGGAGAACGCATTGCTTTGCAATTCGATGTCTACTTGGATAAGAAAAGTGCTGAAGATTCATTTTCTTCAGAAGACCTCAACTTCGAAGATTTTATGTCTGAAGAATTGGGTGAGGATTGGGACTTCACGATGTATCGTGAAAAAGTGCCTTTAGGTTCAACTGAAAAGGCAGACAATACTTTGAAGTTAATGCAGCAAATCGATAAGTTTGTTCAGGAAAATCCGGGAACCATTCCATCCTTTTTTCTAGAGCATTCCTATCATGTTGGTATCAAACCTGATTGTCTTCGAGGAAGTGATCGCTTTCTATACGAAATTTTGTCCGAAAAATTTGATGTTGAACTTGGATTAGTCATCAATAAGTTTGAGACGGATTACGAGGGTACATTTGAAGGTATCGATCGCTTCGATTTTAAAATAATGGATGGGCAGCTCCTCAAGAAATTCATCAAGTATGTCCACAGTGGCAAAAAAATGAAGGTGAAAGAAAAACAACGCGCTTTGTTTTTTGGTTCATCTTGTTTTCCTGATTGTATCAAAAGTACGTACTATATAGAATATACTGGAAACGAGGCTAGTCCTGGTGAGTACGTATATCGCATGATGGTTCTTTCTATTATGAATCCAAAGGGTGCTGAAGAATGCATTGATTCTGATGTCGATGCCTCTGAAAAGTCTAGCAATTCTGATAATGAATCAGATTAATTTCCATCTGATCAAATGGAACTATTATAAGGAAAATAAGATCTAATGTCACTTTGTTGCTTTTGTTGTATAGATCTATCTGTGAGGTCCTTGCTAAGTCCCAGATGCGCTGAAAAGTTTCTCACTTCCATGCCAACTGATGGTGCACTTATTTCGAAGGTGACATCCTTTTGTAAAATCTCCTTGGTATAAAGCCTAGCCTGGAAGTCGGAGCGCGCAGAAAGATCGTATCGCAGTGTATCACTACATAGTGTAAAAAAATGCATTTATTGTTTTAAAAAACCTACCCCTCCTAACAATTTGTCAAATAAAAGCTCATCATCAATACCAACCAAGCCAAGCTCCACATCAAGGCGGTTGGACCTTCCATACTGATCCAATTGTCATTATCTTCAACATTTGTCATCAAATATCAACAAGTCAGCCACTTGTATAATAGACATGTTGCCTTGAGCTTGTTGCATGCTTTTCCGTTTCATTAAGAGTGCCCGAGTGAATAAGAAGTTCAGTGCTATAAAATCCTCTTGACATTAATTGATACTGATTAGTTGCATTATTGGATATTTAGAATTCCTGATTGTCATTGCGCTAAAAGTTGAATGTATACTTCCTTCATCAATACTCGCTACCACTTTTTTAACTCCATATTCGGCTCAATACCTTTTCTTTTATATTTAGGTTTCGCAATTTTGAAACTAGGCGTTCCACGATGTAACACTGCCACCCACTGACTTTATCACCACATTTTTTCTCCAAGTAATCAATTAGACGAACTTGCATCATCCAAGCCTTTCTTTAATATCTCTGCTCAACTATCTTGCAGCGCAAATTATTGGTGAGCTTATCTTCAACTTTCAATCCAAAACCGCGCCTCTTCACTTGCTTCGTCAGTCCCAAGAGAGGAGATTCCTCTTAATAAATTCATCTTATCAAATGAAACCTCAATTCAGTAATCCATGTGGAAAACTTATGAAATCTCTTTACCTTTGGCTTGGATAACAATATAGGGGTAAATTGCCGTTATCGTCTCCTTACCAAAGACATGTTTACGGCCTCCCAGCTCCGAGTAGGCTTCCAATCGTGTTAGTACCTGATAACTTTTCCAAAATTCAAACACATGGAAAATCAGAACATTTTGCGTAAGTCAATGCGAGTAAAGTACCAATCTTTTCGGAACTCTGAGGTGTTCGAAGTATCTAACCATTGCATAATTTTGTATCAAAAAAAGTTAACCACCTCGTTATGATAACTATTACATCAAGGAGAGAGCGATGATACTTGACAGCATTCCAGAAACTCTTTTAGCTTTTACTTTGGAGTTTTCATCGCTTGAGGATAGGATGAAAGTATTCATGCTCAATTCAGCCTTCAAAGCCATGAAGAAGGAATTGGATATGGCTTTAAGGCGGGTTCAAATATCGAATCTACTACAATCATCCATACTAAACTCCAATCTATTAAACTGGAAACTCTTGGTTGATATTGACATGACATCATATGCAACAGATGAGATACTTATGCAGCTACCGTCCACAATTTCAATTGTTAAAATGGTGGGTTCAAAGAGCGTGACAGACTCTGGTCTTCATGCTTGGTGCCACAATGACAATCATAGTCGACCATCTTTTCTGGAATATATCGACCTGACTTACTGCGCTGGTACGACTTATGCAGGCACATTTACGTTGCGAGAGGCCTACCCCGCCATAGTCATCCGGCGTCAGCCAGAATGGATGGACGGCCACTTCGTCACTCCCTTTGATAACGATGGTTTGCATACTTATTGGTGCGACGGATCCTTTCAATTTGAGAGGGAACAACAGTCTTGTGGCCACGTATCAGAACTTTTTCTTCACCCTGGAAGTAATGGTGATCATGTGGGGGATAGATTGCAGTATACTGATTTTATACCTCCTGAGGGATGGCCAGAATGGAGTCGATTCTGTTATAGACCTGGAGTGTCCTTGTTGCGCGTAGAAAACGACGGATCGGAGAAAAACGTGCTTGTTGGCCAATGCTTGTTTGGAATCCGTCCTCCTGAGGATTATCCCAAAAAAGAACACTTCCATTTAGTGCCCTTGAATTCTTCTCGGTACTTTGACCGCAACGGTAAATTATTAGGTGAAGGACATGATACAGGAGAGAGATACGTCATGGTGAGCAGAATGAAGGTGTTGCCGTTAGATCAAGTCATGCCGCCATCCCATGTGGTAGAACAAAATAAAACATACCTCGAGAGCGTACCATTAGACTTATCTCTCCAACGAGGAGAAGAATTCCTGCATCACGCTTTGAACCGGTTGTGAAAAATAGTTTTGTTATTTAAATTTCTAGCGCTAATCACTTGATAAAGTCATTGTACCACAATTGGTCGGTAACTTATCTCTCGAGTTATAAGAGCGTGACGATTGTTTTTGTATTTGTGATGGTATAGAAACTAAAAATGAATTGAATTATTCTGTGAACGGCTCAAAATGAAAAGCAGTCTTAGAATACTCACTGGTTCCTTCCAGGAGCAGTCTTATCATCATAGTCTTGTTGAAAGTATACAAACTTGTTGTATATTATCTGTTACACGATTACGACTGTCATACGCTACTCTTCTACTTCTAAACGTGGTCTGATGATAGTCTCTGAGCATTAAATTGTTTTCAACAGAAATCATTATGGATCATGATTTGTAGTTCTCACCATTAACGGCCTTGGATATCAGCAAATTATATTCTTTTGCAAATGTTGCTATGACACGGAGTTTTAGAGAAGGCATCATTAACAACGTTGACGCTTTCCACCTATATGAAAAGTAGTCAAGGGTTGCAAAACATAAGTATCATTTTCCGTACCCAAAATGTCCCTTTACCAACAAACCTATTCTCAACCTTCTCTTGGCTGCTATCTCAAAGTCTGAGATCCCCAAATTTAATTCTCTAAGGCGCATTGTCACAAACTTATTGACGACAAAAATGATGTTTATCCTCAATATAGGTAATGCTGAATGATTTCAGTTTCTCTTTTCCATGAAATGGTTTTCATGAAATGGAATTAAAGACATTAATACAATGAACACTGGTAAAGCCAGAATTATCACTTTCTTAGAAAGCACAATTTCATCTAGCTTGTTTTAAGTTAAAGGCTTACACAACCCAGTGATTGGTAAACTCTGGCTTACTTTATATAGTGCAAAAAATGATTTTTGATGTCTAGGGTACATCCGATGCACCATCAAAATGTAAAATACTTTTATTCCATCAAGCAAATGAAACGGAGAATAATGAATACTTTGAATTATGTCAAAGCCAAGAATTTTATGACAAGAAACATGGACCATTTGAAAGTAGTAATGACTTCCGGTTGCAGTTGCAGTAATGAATACTTTGAAGTATGTCAAAGCCAAGAATTTTATGACAAGAAACATGAACCATTTGAAAGTAGTAATGACTTCCTGTTGCAGTTGCAGTAATATCCATTATAGGTTCAAGGATCTTTTGCACACCAAATTTGATTTAGAAATAATCCGCTCCATGTGATCTTACGCTGAGAATAATGTGGGTTGGCCAATAAACGGCCTAATAAATGGTGCCACTGCAGTGTCAAAAATAACAATAATACAGCCAATCAAGAGAAATAATGAATGTCAAAGGATTGGGAGTTAAAGTGCAAAATTGACAAGGAGCCACTACAGTAATGGTAAAAGCCTTGAACGTTTTGAAATCTGTAGCTGAGGCATGCTTTTGAAGAATAACATTCCAAACCAATTGCTTTGCTTTCAGGACTATCCAATAAATCTGTAATTCCTGAATAATTTAGACATGGTTTTTCCCAAACATGAAGTTGATGTTTTGACTCTTGAAATTCGGAATTCGAATTTATTTGTGACACAACGTTTCAAAAAATGACCCCCAAAGTTCATTCTTCTTACCAACAGATGAGTCGAATGTTCTTTTTAAGCTTTTTGGTCTTACTATCTACCTCAAAAGCCAATGAGAATGTGTTGAATCCTAGTGATACTCGCAGAGAGTGCATTCCTTGCACATTTATGGATACGGTTGATATATGCTTCCCAGAGGACCGAATACCCACGAGAGTAAATTCATGGAGATGCCATAGTGATCAACCCGAAGAAAATCTCTCTGATAGCCTATGGGACTGTTTGATGACAGGAGTAGATTCGGATTCGTGTAAAGAGGCATCGAAAGGATCTTGTATTTGGTGTGCGGAACCTGTTTATGGGCTGTGTGTCACTCCGGAGGTTGCAGCGAAATTGAAATACCTCCCCTACTTCTCATGTGATAGTAACTATCCTGGTAAGCTGGCTTAAAAAGTTTAGATTCCCCTTGCTGTGAAATCCTTTATATAGTAAACTGTTCGGATTTATTCAGAATTTCTAGAATCGACCTAAGAATTGCTAGTGAATAACACGGAACCACAAGAGAATATAGAAAAGTAAGGGCATCAAATCCTATTACATGATTCAGTCTTATCAAAATAACTTTGCTTCAAAGAATGATGCAACCTCCTTCACAATCCCCGCTTCGTGCAAAGCTGGTGGATTTCAAATTCCCGATAGCTAATAACTCGACATCAAAATTTAAATCCGCGTTGGGTGGAATCGCTCCTGGTGCACCCTCTGCTCCATAGCCATAATCACTCGTAATCTTGAGTCGGGCCTTTTCACCCAACGACATGAGCATGACGCCCTCATCCCAGCCCTGGATGACTTGGCCTATGCCAATGACAAATTGGAATGGTTTCCCACGCGAGATACTGCTGTCGAATTGCTTACCCCCGTCCGCCAATGTTCCCGTGTAATGCATAGTGAGTTGATCACCTTGCTTTGGAAAATGAATACCGTCGCCGGGTTGCAGACTTTCCTTCGTGACACCCATTTCTGAAATAATCCAAAACTCCGGCTGATTCACCGTCGGTAGAAATACTCGTTGAGTATTGAGTGCTAAAACATAGTATAATTGATACTATGCCTAAAAGTAAAATAAAACAAGAGAATTGCATCATCAAAATGTGCTGTCAAAATGCGGGAACTGAATGACACCCTTCTGTGTCCCAACATATTTATATCCAAGATGAAATTTGGAGACTACAAAAGGTGATGTCATCAGAATGGCAGAAAAAAGGCCAACTATGTTGTCAAGTGTTGTCGATAAATGTAATTGCTTGATGAAATTATTAAAAACAATTATCTGGTATACTTTGGTAGGATAGAGAAATCATGATGTGTTCCAGAAGACAGGCTCTTTAATATTATGAACCATCCACTATACGCTTGGTAAAGCAACTGTGCAAGTAGTTCAAATGCAATACTTTGAGCTTGTGTAACTAGGTCAGAGAATTGAGTTAACGCAGCAGCATTCACTTTTGCCACAAAGCATATATTAAAGCATTCTCAATGGAACCGAGTAAATAGGATATGCAACACTTTCCAGCACAATTGTATGTGTATTGTCAAACTTGCTAAATGACGTGAATCTTGATTCCCTTCAAACCTTTTTCAACATCTCAATAAAGAGCTGCTTACAGATTTAGTCTAAATTCTCTCAACAAAGGCACAAAACAACATTGATAGAAAAAAGAATCAATCTAAAAGATAGATATGAGCAAGTTTAAACAGCCCCAGAGTATACCTCCCACTGTACTCAACCTTTCTCCATTATATCCAAAATGTGTTGTGGCGATGATGTGTTCTGCCTGAACATAAATAATCCGATTCATTCGCATTTCTCTCAGAATCAAACCCCAGTAAAACAATTTCCAATACTTCTTTATTACAACCAGACTGTAACCACTATAGCACGGTAGAATGAAACCCAAATAAGCAAAGAATAAGTTGACCTTATACTTTTGGTTGTTACTGTGGAATTGTCTGAATTGAAGCAAAGAATCTCTGCCAGACTAATCAAAGATTAGGGATGATCCTAAGACTCTAGAGAGACGCCGAGAGAGATTACTAGCTCAAGAAAACACAATCCAAGCATGATTACTTCTTCAGCTCAAGTCACTTTTAATTGACATAGTCTGTCTTCATTCATGGATCCTTACCTTCTTTGCTCTTGATATCATTTTAAGAATCTAGCTTGCCTTGCTCTCTGGATTCCATGTTGTAACAGTACAAGATACGTTTTTATGTGGAACTTACTCTTTAGAACATTTTTATTTTCCTTTTCTGCAAATGTTTTTTTCTGCTTGTACACTAGCGCTTGTCAGTTTGTTATAAACCCTCCCAACATTTTTTTCAGTCTATTAGTCAGTTTAATTTCTTTCATGATGATCTTACTTTCCTTTGTGTTATCATGACTTCAAGCTATTTCATATTTTTTTTTTCTTCCTGTATCTTAAATACCACTCTGCCAGGCACCATCCGACTCTTTTTCCTTGTAACTTTCTTTCTGGTCATTTCCCATTTTGTTTCTCGTCTATCTTGATTCGAATTAACTCATAATCTTGATACAGACCTCCCCGATTGCTCCATGTAGTTCGCTTCAAGGTTACATGATTCTAGTAATTATGGTGCAAATGCTCCACTCCATAGGTCAATGAGACCATCTTGTGACCCAAAAGCACTGAAATCTTGAAGGGCAGTTAATTGCCTCCGAAAATGTCTTCCAGCAACAATTACCCGCTTGTCGATAAGGGAATTATTTCTGTTGTAAAGGAACAAATTGTACCATTGAAAATTAAAGCCCTGATGATTATCATGGGTTACGAAAACGTCATTAATTCAATAATGTCTCACCTTATACCTCGCAATTTACGTTCTCATGGTCATATCAGAATTTATTTGAAACAAATAAGGAAATGCTTCTTGAAGTTCAATGTGGAAACTATGAATTATACTTGAATTCATTCGACGAGAACGTATGAGGTTTAAAATTTATGTCAACGTGTAACAAGATATTGAGCTTTTGATTCTAAAAAAATCTGCTTATCATAAACAAGTCACAATTCTAAGGGCATAATAGTAAAAGTATCAAGAACTTTTGAACACCGTAAAGATATTATAGCCTTCTCCTGTATCGCGATTTAACTTTTTTAATATTCACTATACATATGCAAGAATTTGGAAAACATGAAATTTCGCCGCAAGAAATGTATAGAAAGCGATAATCTTTCTCGATATGGAGATTACTCTTTGGCTTTGAAAGGGGAAGGCGAAGTCAAGACGAATGGTAACCGCTACAAATCATCACATTCGAAGCGCATTTATCACAGTAGATTTGAGGAATATGACGATGGAATTCAAGATTCCTTGCATCTGGCTAGAGAGAGGCTACAGAAAGAAGAATATCAAAAGGAAGAGGAAGTGTCACCCTCCATTAAAGCGTCTATATTGGAAGGGGGGAACGTTTCTGCTAAGAGTGTAGGATGCTTTAACTCGGCGTTAAAAACGAATGGAAATAACGCTCCCGCTCTTGCCGCAGATCGAGAACACTTACTCAATCGGGCAAAAGCTGCATGACTCTTTGGTACAAAATAAAAATCTTCTTTAGTCACAGATTTAGAATAATAAATCACTTACTTTCGTGCTATGTCTATTTGATTCCATAGTATTTGACATTCATCAACACGAGGCAGCGAATCATTTTCTAGTCTGAAAGCAGTTTTGAAGCGCTGTTCTTTTATCATTCCTAGTATCACCATCACAAATGCTAACAGTTTCTAAACATAAAATGGTTGAAGGGCAGCAAAGTTGATGGTATGATACCCTTTTGTGTAAATGATTCCCTTGTTACCTGTCTGCTTGTTTGCAATTAGGAATTCCATGATGTTCGTCATTTGGTTACGATAGCAATTATAGCTGATGTTAGATATGGACAGAGGTCATATCACGCTTTCTCTCGAACGTTGATGATTCGGGTCGTGCTAAATATGTGTATAAAACCATAGTTGAAAATGAGATATGACTTTGGTCTTTTCTTTATGATGTTGTGTTCATGATACGTACCTACCTTGTACGACAGCTTTTGTAGGGCTGATTGAATCATTCCATGAGGGCTTTAAGCATTTGAACATAAAGTACTTTGTTCTTTCCTTCATACACAATGCCTTGCTCTTTCTTTAAGTCTAGATCCGTTTGCACACATGCATCATTGCATCCCTTCCTTCTTCTGCATCGATTGTAGCAGTTAGAAGGAATGATTCTCTGGCCGCTGTAGGACTTATGGCTTCCTCTTGATTAATGATACACCTGCTGAGTACTGCCATTTGCACAAGTCCTGCCATGAATTCAATTATCCTTCTTTTCAACTAGATAATACTTTCTTGTGCATGTCTCTTATCAAGTGCACTTAGTGTTGATACATCGATGGGTTTGTAAACTCTCCAATCATGGAGTTGCTTGTTGTCTCCAAGAGCAGCATCCCATCCTTTCTCTCCAAACTTCATGAGTCCAGTATTCAGACTGCATGTCTGTATAAATTGATACTGATGCTGGAATTTGTTCATCATTTGATTTACTGTAATTGCAAATACCCTTGGTGACATAGTGGTTTATTCAATATTTTCGTATCCTTGAGTTGCAATCTTATACTGAGATAATGATAGCTTCACAGGAGGTTTGGGTACTCTTCCAGATCTTGTAGAGATATAAGGTGTAGGATTTCCTTGATCTTCTTGACCATTATCCTCAGCACTGCTATCTTGGTTTGAACCGTTTTCAGTGACAGAATCATCCTCATCCTCATTATTATTGCCATTGTCAGCATTGGGTATTTTTGTCTTGATAGTTCAGAAATGTGCGCCTTTATGGCATGTAATAGTCTGATTGGGTTGTTCATTATATCATCATCAAAGTCTTGACATGACTCTGCTGCATTGCCTAAGAGCACTGTACACATAAACATCAAAAAGGGTCTTGAATGCTATTCTGAATTGTTCATTCTCTAGAACATTTATATCCTTATCCAAACTCTGAATTGTCTGAAGACTAGGTTTGAAAGATGTAAATTCAAAATGCTTTAGCTGATCAAGAGCTGTTGCTGTATCATTACTGTGTGAAAAAGTTTTTTTTGATTTGATTAATCAAATATGCTGTCATAGCCTTGTAATCTGATGCTTGCCGGACAGAACCACTGATGATCTTGTAAAGTTTCTTCTGGGAGATCTTCTGTTGATTGCTGTTATTGCTTTTTTGACATTTGGTGTGCCCTCCACATCCGCGCGAGGCATTGCCACTGGATCCACGTCCACGTGCTTGTACACCACACCTACTCATCTCTACTTTTCGTTACAATTTGATGAGTGGTTTTTTTATGGAATAGAACTGTTGGAATTACTCCTTAGACTACTATTAGCCTATTGCAATAGTACTATTGAGTCGTAGGGTAAAAATAATCCTTTTTAATCGCTTTGGTCTTCGAGTTTTGTTCGAATTATGAGATTTCTGATTGAGTCTTTTTCCATGTTCTTCTCCGAGAGAAAAATTCTCAAAACTCCTACGATAAATGTAGTATGTATCACAACACTTGTGAAGAAACCACCCCCTACTTACGCTTCTGAATTTTTGTCTATGCACGAAAGCGTCAACAGTGGTACGATTCTCAATTATGCATGCAAAAGTCAGGAGCGATCTTATTTCTAAAGTTGTCCTATTGCTTGACGTGAACATTACTTTTGAACCGGAATGTCAGTTCTAGGATAGCACTAATTAAATTTTCCATTCAAGAATGTTTGCTTTCAGTGAAAATGAGTTTACCTGCAAACTAAATGTGGGAACAACTCTATCCACTCAACTCAAGAAATTATGTTATAGTGATGCAAATATTCTGCATGAACAATGCAAAGTCAACAGAGTATATTGAAACGTGATCGTCACATTTTTGTTTCCACACGATCACAAAATAAATAAGTTCATAGGGCTCAGTCCACGAATGAGGCAGTTTGTATTGTCCAAAGCTTTGATGCTTTGATTTAGATATGTATTAAGGTTCAATCAGCTTGAAGATATTCAGAAAGCAGTATTCCCATGACTTTTTAACAAACGAAAATCACGGATTATTAATTCACTTTCAAAGTTCCATGACCGAAGTAAAAATATAATTTGAGTCATTAAAGGTAATATTTCTCAGATTGTCAATACCATTCCTACTTTTCACGAGATTGATGTGTTTATCCTCAGTAGCTCCATGGGCAAAAAGTAAAGATGCGGGACAAACTCATTATGACATGCAGCTTCAAATAGGTTGTGCCTATCAGAAACTAAACATTTAATCGAATCGGCATATCTTGATAGAAGTCCTTCCTGGGTCTCCACGAACCAAAAAAGTTCAAAGATTTAGATTGCAACCGAAATTTATGAGAAAGTGACGCTGGAAAGCTTCAAAGTTGTAATTTCGGGGATCATCATAATTCAGTAGGGAATTGATTCTCGAATATAGGTCTATATCATTTTTTGTATTCAGAGAACACCAACATCAATTTCTAAGTGCATTCTTTCTGATGTTTTGAGCGTTAATCAAAACCAAAGGAAATTGAGTCTGGAAAGAACGGTAACTTTATCATGAAGTTAAAATCTACTTTTCTAGAGAAAAAGCAAGCTATACAGCCGCGATGCATTAATGCTTGCTGCGTCCAAGAGAGGTTCCTATAGTAAGGGCCATAAAATGCTCCTTCACATAGAATTGTGTGATGCGCAACAAATGTGCGCCCTTACTAGCATCTTACCATCTGATTGAGCTTTCTTCAATTTTCAGTCGATACAAAATAATTAGAAGCCATTTTTAAGTTTTCAAGATAAATTTCACACGTCAATTTCAATTGATGGCAATTTATACTAGGGCAAAATCAAACTTAATATTAGGGGTATATATGCTTAACTTCTGTCAATGGTAACTTACGATTATTCGACGTACATGACAATTATGAAGTTATAACCTTAGCAATAACAAGCCACTGCATGCATTTACTCACGGGTATCTCGAGATCAGTAACAGCTACTGCACCCATCGTAACAGATGCTTTCGCATGAATTGGTATAAGTTAGATTTATTGTTTTCGACTTTGCTTCCAGTGCAATTTGGAAGTGAATTCACAAAATTTCTTATTCAATAAGTCGAATAGTGAAAAAAGGGAATGCTAAGTTTAATTCAGAGTCCACAATTTGTAAAACAAGCCACTTTCAAATAAAAGTATGTAACCATTTTGTGTTCAACAATATGATTACCTCTATCAGAAAGATAAACTTCCGCATTAATCGATATGAAAAAAAGAATTAATATAATTTCATATTCGTTACGCACACCTTTTATAGATATCGTTCCATTGTCTACATATTTTGAGCAAATTTTATATGTCTATATATTTCAACTGGCAAGACAAGGCGATTTCTTGTAAAAGAGTTCTTCCAAAGCATCTATAGTACGTTTAAGTTATGCTATGATCCCCTTGTTCAGGATTTCGTTATGCTTTCTCGGTGTTTCCGCAATTCCCACTTTCAAGTGAAACCCTAACACAAAGCCTTCCGAAACGATCAATTGCGTAGGCAATTCTCACATAGAAAGCGTTAGACTTTTCATTGTTACATAGTAATAGCTTTGGTAAAGATAGCCACAATTGTCAATGTGTACCCGATAAAAAATAGTTCCAAATTCTATGAATCATTCACGAGGTCAGGATGTATTTCAAAATCACTTTCTTTCTGTCTACTTAGCATTTTCAGCTGATGATGATATTCAGAAGTCTCCTTCTAGCTAGTCTACTTTGTGACAAAAGTTTATACACGATCATCTAGAATAATTCTAGAAAATTCTGATTCATAAATACTTTCTTCAAGTTAGGTATCTTTACAAGTCTGAAAGAGCTCTAGCACTGTCCATGAGCTGGCATAGAGCCATTGTAACTATTTGATGACCTGTGATTCTGACTGGATCAGAAAGTTCTTTTCAGGCCCCATTTAGAATTCATGAAATTATCTTTGCATTTGTCATTTTCAAAAGCTCTACAGTTGCCTTTGTAATCTTGTGTTTCTACAATTACTAATATCTTATGTGGCATCAGATTATTTACCCTTTCAGGTTTTCCCAAATGATGGGATAAATGGGATTAATGGTTCATTTAGCTGTTGGACAAGCCAAAAAAAGCAATTACGTTGCAGTAATGGTCAGGTTTTTAGAAGGTAGTTTGGAGTTAGGGTTAGTCAAAAGGATCAATTGGTATCTATACAAAATGACGTGAAGAATGATTAGATGAAAGAGCATTCACAATATTTTAATTTCCAGTTTTGAAGTATGACTTTAGGTAAAATACCTTTCGACACTGGTTTAACTTACTATGCAGCTGACCATGGCTCACAAAATATTCATTAATTTTGTTTCAATTCATATTCACTTGTTTGAGATTAGCGCGCTAATGTTTGGGCATGTGACAAGCTTGCATCAACATAATATCCTTCAGAGTCCAGCGACAAAGATTCCACATATGCATTGTCCTTGCAATAGGATCATTTCTGAGTCGAGTGATTGTATCTACACTATAATGTAAATCTTTCGATATGCCGAATAATTATTGTGTTTCCTATTCAATTAATCAAGCATTCAAACGCGGCTTTGATACCCCCAAATCTAAAATTAAAATTCAATTATTTTGTAGCAACTGCGAGAACCATGTACTACAAAGATGTCATTTCTACTCCCAAAGATGATGACAGTGAACGCCTTTTTTTCTGGCGCTGGATGTCCAGTATGTGCAAACATCCATGCACTGCCCAAAGGGCCCACCCTCCGAACAAGTGTCCAAATTTGGTAAAACGCACGTAACCTTACACAAAGAAAAGCTGTAAGCTCTAAAGCTTCTGATAACCCTTGTAATCCACAAACCCCTTTTCGGTATGGCTCGTATCGTCAATACCGAAGAGAAGCAGACATACTGATTGTTCGGATTGAAAATCTTATATTCCATGTAGAAATGTAATGACACAGAACTGTAGCTGCGCGCGGGGAGGGGACATGTCGACCATTTTTCACGTAGTAAAGGCATGATAACGAAAAGAGAACCGATTTGGTGCACGTGTCAATAACCATAGTTCAAACTTCAACCACTCGATCGAGAATGCGTGAAGCCCTTTTCTTAAGTTTACCAGCTTTTGACGCGAGAGATTGGTGAGCATTGTTTACTTTGCTTTTTACCTTAAGTCGATGTCTATGCTCTTCCATGACATCAAGTATCATGGTATGAAATTGAAGGCTATATTCCCATCCATTGTCTTGAAAAATAAGTGATCCATCAACACCGTCACGAACGGAATCAATTGCATCCTTCATGTCTTGTCTCTTATCAACACTCAATAGATGCCAAAGTTGACAACATAAGAATGTTGTGCAATCGCGATGACCAATTTTCTTCAACAACAAGGGGGAAAATTCCTCAGGATGCTTAGGTTCTCGCATTTCTCGGTCACCAATGTGCAGTACTTCTACTATTACGTATAAAATTTCAAATTCACTTTCTAGCACATTGGCAAGAGGTGGAAACCGATCAACCCAAGTTTCAAAATATTGGCGGAGGGAATGAATGTCACCTGAAATACGCTGTAAGGCTCGTTCTGAGTCAGAAAAGGTATGATGACGGCGTCGAATCGACTTTAGAAGCATATGCTTCACATAAAATATTATCGTGGCGCGCACCAAGGAGTCCAGAGATTTTCGAAGTAAAGAATCTTCCAACCATTTTTCCATATCGCTTAAGTAATCATCAAGAGTTTTGGTGATGGTAATCGCCATGTCATTTTCATACTTATCCTCCCACTCCCATTCAAATATTCTACCCTTTAATACTTCTCCAATGGAAACAAATATGTACTTGTGCACAGCATGAGCCAACCTCACGGCTTCCCGGAAGAATTGAGTAGTGATTTGCTCAACAATACCTTCAATCTGCTCCGATTGCGCATTATTCAACTCTGACACAGACTTGATGTCTTCTAACTCAACTTCCGCGAGCTCAATCATTCGGAGGGCGTCATTTGCAGCAGCACAACAGGTTTCCAAGTCTTCAAACAGTTTGTTCCAAGCTTTCTTCCCCTTAGTTTGAATACAACGAAAAACGATAATGGTTGAGTGAAAAGACACAATAGAATTAAGAGAAAATCGCTCTCGAATGGTAGATAAATGAGCCCTTGCGATTACCCAAAGGTCTTCAGGAAGTGAAGTGATAAGTCTGCCTTCTGCTGTTTGACTTTTGCAATGTTCCTGTGAAAAAACATTCGCCAGCCATTGCTTAGTCTGTTCTGAAGTTTCAATGAGAAATTGATCTTGAAGTAGGCGATGAATAAACCATAACACTGTGATGACTTGTCTCAGGCTGTCATAGCTCCATTTTGCTTTTGCCATTACCTGATAAATAGAAAAATCTGGTCTCTCGTCCTCAAGATCCACCGTTCCAAAACCGACTTGCTCCTTGAAATTTTCAATCCATGTTAGGAATTTCAGAAGCTGATTTGGAGTAAAATACGGAAGGTGATTACCCTCCGTCCCACCGATACGTTGCAACAAGTATTGACTGCAAACAAAACCGACACACGCGGCCCATCTGGTAAATATATTCCAAGATGGGGGGAAAACGAGAATCAAGTCATCTCGAACAACTTCCGTAGCATTTAACATGGTTTCACATGCCTGGATGACTGCATCTGTACACACACTTTCCGCATTTGTCGACGCAGCGTCGTCCGCCGCTTCTTCCTGGAAAAATTGAAATACTTCATGACTTCGAGAATGACAATCATCTAAAATAGAATCAACAGCATCATCGTGCATTTCTGCAACCATAATAGTTTTCGCAACGGCCTTGAGCTCGTTTCTCACGTGCTTATACTTTTCTAATTCTGCTTCGTATAATCCCATTGAAGCAAGTATACTGTTAATATTCTCAACGTTCCCTTCACCAAAAGCCAATCCAATACCATCTGAAAGCTTAGCTCGCAATTTGTGTCCCAATTCCCTAACTGATCGTATGGCTGGAGCAAGAAAAGTCTCAAGTTTTCTTTTGTTTCCTGGTCGAGGTAACCACTCCATTGAAAGGTTAACCAGGAAGGACTGCATTCTCACATGATCTTCAACTATATCTTGAATATGCTTCCAATTGTCTCTGGCCTGAATAGTTTCCATTGTTAACCGCTTGCACGAGTCCAGAATGTTATGAAAATAATCAACTTCCGCCAATACGTGTTCCACGTTATCTTTGGCGTTAAATGACGATTGAAAAACAGGTGGATATTCCTTTAGATCGAATTCGGATAGCTCAGGAAGTGGGTGTTGGTGCTGATGGATCTGCGCATCTAACTTCATCAATTCTCTGTTAGTGACAGTCTTAAAATGATGAAAATGATCAACTATTTTCTTAGTATCCCCCTCTAGCACAAAACCAGCGCTTCCAACTTCAAATCCTTCTTGCTGCGAGATAGAATCATCCGAACGTATCCTGTGCTGAGGTAGGCTCATTGGATCTACAGTCAACTCGTCTATTAATCCTGTTTGATGAAGCCAACAATGTATACGCTTCAAGGCATTATCTTCTGCAATTCGTTTCAAATCTAAAATTGATAATTCGATCGGATCGTTTTGAGTTGATTGAATCCAAGATGTTTCTTCTTCAATTGTAGGTAACGAACGATCTCGATTCCCGTTTTCAAGAATGGATGAAACGCTTTCTTCTTCCGTATCGATAATGTCATCTCCAAAGTCGAAGGAATGATAAGAAAGATAAGAAGGTGCTTCGTCTTGATCCTTTCGTAACTTCTGATTAAGCCTTTCTTTTTGTTTCTTTAGATGACTTCGAAAATTCCGCCGTCGGGAGTAACGACGTGTTTGAGAATTGCAAATGGTTGGAACTCGACACCATCCATTCTTCGGGAATTGATTTGCAAAAGGATCCTCAAAGAAGGCATTAAAACAAGTCGATTTCCGTCCCTCATATGGATCAACAATATCATGCCTGCCATTCGACTCGAATGGAGGCCAAGTAGAGCTCATCTTGCAATAAAATGTCCAATTCAAGGGAAAAGCACCTTTCGCTCAACGCTGAAGAATCAGTTTAACTAATTGAAAAGTTATTTCACTCTCACCATATTACATATCTACCGCTATTTAGCGTTAAATGCACGGGTCTTGAAACCACTAATCATGTTTTTAACTACTAGAAAACTTAGGCGAAACAAATCCATGAGAGCTTCCGTTGGAGAAATTGAATTTACAAACCTTTATAAAAATTTGATCGAAACTTGAAACACTCCGATATGATTCACATGAAAAAAGTTATTCAAAAATTACGACACAACAAGTGTGATACATTACTTTCGTTTTCTCTGAGGGATCAAAGCCAGCAAATACTATCCAATGGCAATAGCATTAAAGCCACTGCCCCAAGACAAATGTCCCTGTTTGTACCAAAGAACTTATCCTGAGTTATGTATGTATTTCACACAACTGGAACGACTGCGCAAGTATATGCTTACCGTTGGCTTTTGTTTTGCTGTAAGCAAACTAGACGTTTCCAGAAACTCATCAAATATACAAAGTTAAAGGACTTTTGTGAATCCCAAATGAAATAATTTAACTACTAGATCAACATTTAGGATATCACGTTAAAAATTATCAACACATCTAGGAGCCTTTTTTCTCTTGCAAGAACAAATGCAAGAATGCTGGGTAGACTTGAAGAGCAATTAAGATAAAACAGTTTATTTGGATAATTTAATTTAGGAAAGTAAATAGTACTGAACTCAGTAGTAACATGACGAATTTGTATCTTCTTCGGGGTTTCAGTTTATCGTGAGGCCACTTTTTGTCCATTATTTGGTATTTTTATTTGTATTTGAAAGAAGATTAATAAATGAAACAAAATGGACATAAATCATGAGATATTAAAAAAAAATAGGGAACAAGACTCAAATAAGATTAAAAGAAGACTAAGTTTCATTGAGTAATTCACAAATTTACCTTACATTATTTCTTTTCTTGTTTCTCTCTCTCACCAAAGCGCCAAGGACACCGTAATATTACTCTCAACATCTATCAGTACTCCGTGTACAGTCTCAAGGAAATTGTCAGACGCTAAGTATAGACATGGCAGCAGAGAACTTCGCACTTAAAATTGAGCTTAAGGCCGTACTAGATACAGATACACATAGGAAAGACTGTTTTGTATCTTTCAATAGACAATTCAATATGACGCATCAAAATGGGTTTAAAGCAAAGCGAATATCCTGTCGGTTGATCAACACACTCAGAGGACGCTCTGGTATCTTTCTTACTGTGACTCAAGCATGTATAGTATTGAGGTTAGACATAGGAGAACCACGTGTCCGATACACACAAGTGTTGTTAGCAGGCGATCCAGCTAAGGGGACTCTGCTTATAACGACAAAGATGATTGTAACTAGCACGGCTTAAATTATTTTGTTGAACCACCCGGTCTTGCGGACATGGACCGAGACATATGTCTCGATATAAAAGAATGGTTACAACAGTTTATGAAGCCCGGCTAAATATCTGTTTATGAAATCTTGCACGCATGTGTTATATTAACAGCATTATTGGCATGATACCTCTCCCCCAAGAGCTAATGAAGATGATTGAGGTCTTAAATTCACTGACTCAGTCAGAGTTGTAAACTTATCCTTTGACATGTGTGTCCACAATTATGGCGTGGTCAACAAGTATCAATTTTTCAAACCTTACTGCACAACCAAATTATTTTGAAAGTTTAATCAGTAAAGAAATAGCATTTATGAATCGATTTACTTTCCAACAACTAAAATCAATGCAAAAGAAAAGGCACCAATACAAGATAACCGGAAAGCAATTGCAACAATAATACTAATGGTCAAAAGTAATGAAGCAGCAAATTTATAGCAATTATGAATTGATCAAACTTTCCGACAAATGAAATCAATCCAAAGAAAAAGCAGCCATGCTCAAAAAGCAATTCGATCAGCAATTGCAACTACTAATGGTCCAAAGTATTGAAGTATCCATGGAATCATGCAACAAAGGACTGTAATGTCAACAAAGACGAAAAGTAGGTTTGCAACAATAGCAAAAAAACACATGAAAGAAAGGAAATAATTTCCAATCTAACTCAAATCAACGCTCTCGGAACACTCACCGTCATTTTGACGAAAATTCAAGTATATCACACAAGTATCACAATAGTTATTGCTCACAAAGACATTCCCACATGATCCATTTCAAGTGTAAACAATATTGATAATGACATTTTTCCAATGGATGTGCATGACACCTATGCGACGCTCACCACGTCCACCAAAACATGATATTGTCCATTAAGTAGTGGATTCATTGGAACATCTTCAATGATTGAAAATAGATATTTACGTCATTTGGAGTGCTCCGTCTTTCTTCCTTTTCAGGAAGGATGGAGGGTACAATTGCATTATTGACCTTCGTCAACGGAATAAATGCATTGAGTGCAATCTTTTCCATCTCCTGCTTACCAATGAAGCCCTCTGGAAAATGCAAAGTTATACATATTCAATCTAATTTAATCTAAACCCCATTTTTAACTAGACAATCCATCGCAAGAGCGCCACTTTTTAATTCTCCCTATGGATCAGAAATCTTTCGTTTTCCATCACTTCCACTAACTTATAAATGGATTTATGGCTAAGCCATATTCAAGAAAAAGACAAAAGGTCGATTGCTCAAAAAGGGCAACAACGATTAGGAACCAAAAACCCAGTCTAGGGGCAGCATTATTCACTTTATGTACGAAATTGTTTGCCTGACTTCACCTTTCTCAGCATCCTCCAATGATATCACACCCATTGCAATCCCTTTGTGAACAATGCACAAACCTGGCATTAAATGCCAGTTCTAACTTTAACATGGAAGCAAAACCTGCTGCTTACATCACGAATTAACCCATTTACAAACCATGCAAACGCTCATTGAAACAATGCGGAACTATCACCTTTCATACTCAAATTCTTTGGCAATTGTCTAATGGATTTATTATGTCCGCAGGCTGGCATTGGCATCAACCATAATGAACAGAAGCTGTAAGCCCTATTCGCTGACCCGAGATCATACTATTCCAGCAAGCAATCTGAAGACATGTGCTCTTTGATCAAATATGGCTTAGTCAATATCCTCATCCAGAGGCATTTATCATGGACAATAGAATTTGGTTGAATCATTGAGAAGTTATGGATTAAACAAAAACAATAATCCCCCCAAGCAACAAGAGCCATCAGTTCATCGTTAGCTTATTACAAGCTATCGACTAAGATAAATCAACCAATGAAAACTTATCTTTCATTTTCATTTTCGCTAATGTTGCTTTTTACTTACGCCCTACCTGCCATAAAATTTACTCCAAGATAACATTGTCATTGTAAAGAGAAAGAGCATTTAAAAGAAGACCAGGGTCCATAGACCATATTGGAATCAACCACAATCTAAGTAGGGCCATTTACTTCACTTTTACTTTTTCTGGTTCTTACATCGGAGCCTATGATAATGCCAAAGTTGAAGAGCAAACTAATAAAAAACAAGGAAAAGTTAGCCTCACTCAACTTATCCAAGCAATTTCACAGCCAATGATTCAAAAAAGAGGGAAAGACAAACTATGGTGAGTGTCTGTGCGGTGAAACATCCTTACCTTAGAGACTCTATGACATATGATACTTTAAGTTCATGGCTTGAGAATTGACCAGAAAAGCCCCTAACCTCTAAGAGTAGTAGTATATTCCTATTCTCAATACTCGTTTGTCCCGCAAGGAGATCTTTAACATCGGTATGCTTATGAATCTCATAGCTGGTGAAAACCTTCTTCACTGATTATTTTCCGTACTCATACAACTCTTTTACGTCGTGCATTTTTTTGGGATATGTATATGATAGCTTAGTACGATCATCCAAGGGAATAGTATATGAATTCGTTTTCTTTTGATTGAGTTTTAAGAGTGGATAAAACAATAATGTCGATTTATTGTACGTATTGTCATTGCCCATAGTACTCCAAATAGCTCTACGACTAGAAAACAATTTGATGAATTATTGTGATGTGTAATATCTGCCTCCAGCCTTTTGTCTTATTCCAATGATTTTTCTGGAAAAGTTGCTAATGCCTTCTTTCCTAGAACAGTGGTCTTCTATAGCAGCAAAGGTACTCCTTTCTTCTCTTTGATTTCAATTTGGGGCTATCAAAATCACAGTATTGCGAACGCACTTTAGGGTCTTTCTGGGGATGTATGCCACTGCAACTATTGATTTTTTATTAGCACCGTTGAAATAATTTTTTGTGTCTAATTGTCTCCAAATTTCCACTGGCTTGAAGGAGAACAAGGGATTCTATAGGACATTTAAAAATTGATCATGAACTGGGGGATATTGTCTTGCTCCACTCCTCTTGATGCTTTTGAAAGTATCCAAGTTCCTGGGATGACAACAAGCAGGGCTCTCTAGGTCCCAAAAATACTCCAATGTGACTTGCTCTGTCTCATTAACCTCAGGGAATTCCATAATCTATGGTCACTTTGGCATGGGGGCTAAGGTAATATTCTAGATCCAAAATAAAAAATGACCTATTCTAGAATTATTTCTGTGATTGAATCTTAGATCCTATAATCTCAGAATAGTCTTCTCAAAAGTTTTGCACTTGACTTGGAAATTACCATTCATACCTTTGTTTATTTTCAAATATTTTATTCTGTTTGCCTTTTCTAACCAATGTTTGTTTTTAGGGAGTCTAACGTGACTATCAAATAATAGGTAGTGAAAACAAGAGAAATAATTTTCACATCATGTTTTTGTAAAAGCAGTTTGAGAAAACTCAGATGGAAGGGCACAATTTCATGTCATAGTTATTGCTTCCTAACTGATGTGCCTCTAACCTGACGTGTGTTATTTGTTACCACACAATACAAACGCGTAGGAAAGTGAAAACTTAAATATTGTTGTAAGTTTTCTACCGTTGACTTGTGAGACGTTATTTTCATTTACGTCTGTAAAAAATTGTTTAGGATTCAGGGGAAAGGCAAATAGTTATTCAACAAAGACGAAGTTGCAAGAACAATGATAACATGCGCCGCAATGCATTGCACAGGAAATCAAGCTCAAATCTATCCAAGAAACTTCATGCTGAGTATAAATCCTATATCAGGCTTTATTTTATCGTTATTGGATTTGCAGCAGTGGCTGGAACTATGATTGTATTATCTTATGATTCCTCCAGATTTGGAGGTGCGTTATTGGCAACAAATTCTATGGAGCAAATGCTTCATATCCAGTCAAATATGGAGAAAGATCATCGGGACGTACAGTCGACATTCCTTAAATCTGGAAATTTAGAGAAGTCACATGTTCATCCCAAACCTGACGAAATGTCATCGGAATCAAAAGCTTCGGCACAGTCAGTGGAAGACAATGAAGATGAAACAAAGATCGACTTCCGTGATGAAATCGAAGAAGACAGGCGTCAGGATTTATCTCAGCCTAATGTATCACTTCATGATGGGAGAAAAGTCATCCGAAGTATTTTTGCTGATGCAGGAATTGAATTGGACGATGCAACTATGTTGACACTACCAACGTGGAATGAAGTTATCCGAAATATTGGAGATGCTCCACAGATCCATGGACTAAAGAAATGTTCCAAATATCGCTCGCTAGTTCCAGCTGTGGAACGAAATGTAGCTTGTTGCGGAATGTTCAATTCTGGTACCAATCTCCTAATGCGACTATTGAAGGAAAATTGTAAAATTCCTGAACGTGTCGCATATTATGGCTGGAATGACACATTTGACAGGTGGGGTATGGGACCTGGAGATGCACACGGAATGAGATGGCAAGTTCCTTGGGGAAAACATACTGCTGCTAAATATCGCACCGAACACCTAACAGATAAGTCATCTAACATTCCAATCGATACTGTACTACCGATTGTTACAATCCGAAATCCATACATTTGGATGTCCAGTATGTGCAAAAACCCATACACAGCCAAATGGCCTCACCCTCCCAAGACATGTCCAAATTTAGTATACAACGCACGAAACTTTACACCAAGGAAAACTCTCTGTAAGTTATGGAGGTTATCAGGATACTTTTGACTCACTGGCCCATCTTTGGAATGGCTGGTATCGCCAATACTGGAAAGAAGCGGACTATCCCTTACTTATTGTTCGGTTCGAAGACCTTATATTCCATGCTAGAAATGTTACGACACAGATTTGTAGTTGCTCAGGGGGAGTCATACGGACAGATCGACCATTTTTCCACATTGTAAAATCTGCAAAAATAGGTCCTGGACATGGCAAAGCTGATGAGAGAACCGATATGGTACAAGCATGGATTCGATATGGAAAAAGTCCTCCGATTCGAGGTGGTTTTAGTAGGATGGATTACAAGGCTGCACGAAAGTTCTTAGACAATGAACTTATGAATCAATTTAAGTATAGGCATCCCTCTCCAATATAAAATACTTTTTCACACCTTCCTATTTGTTAGCATTGGGCACTATGATGCATACTAAAATTGAAGTATGGAAGGGATTCAGCAATTGAGAAAGACTTGAAATATGAACTGTCATTTCATATCAACTCAAAGAATAGGAATAGAATCAGAGATTGAGAAAATACTGAGAGAATGCCTACATCAAAAATACGATAAAGCCAACTTAGTTCACTCTCCCGGAATGCAGTCTCTCCCCCAGGTCCCAAGAATACGTTAAATTGTTGTTGTCATGAACTCTTGACGACTTTACATATTCTCATCGCGAAAGGCAAGCCAGACTACTGTACAAAAGGCAAGCATTCAAAGTTGCATAGAGAAATATATTCAAATAGGATGCTATTTTTGGCCCATGACATTCTAGTTTCAAGAATATGCCGCTTTTCATGGCATTGAATGAATTATTTGACTGCAATGAAAGATTCATAGTCAAATACTATCATCCTCTTGATGTATTTGGCCATCCAAGGGAGCGTATTGAGCATTTTGCTGTTACAAGCCTACAGTATAAGTGGAAAAAAGAATCTCGCCTCTGCCGAACATTTTCTTTTGGATGACATTTGACTTCAATATTGTGGCTTTCATATTTAAACTACACTTTAATTTTTGAAATTATGCCAAAACCTTTTGGAAATCCAATTTTAGTCACCCCTTGATATCATCTTTTGGGTCCAATGATTAAATGCACACTGTATTTTTTCTACGCGGTCGCGGCTCCCATTGGTTGTCAAAAGCACTTGGATTCAAACAAAATTTTCTTTCCTTTGGAAGAATTCTCCTTGCCGGTGTTGTAGCTAAAATCTGACTGCTTTTCTTGTTTCCAGATAAAGCCATATTGTTAGCAGAACCCTCAAAATGATTCTACAAGAAAGTCAGAAATAGAAATACTTTGTCTTTTAAAGAAATTAGCTACATAACCCTGAACTTTTCGAAAATTATTCGATAAAGTACATTTTTTAGGATATGTTACAAAGTAGGTGTGTTGACAAGCCACGAGCTAATCGAAGATCAATCGATTCATTCCGCAATAAGATGTCAACAATCCCTGTTTCGATCGTGTCAATTTATGGAAGCCCACATCAAACCAGAGTAATTCTTATCTGATTTACGATCACGTGACCTTTTTCCTCAATTCTTGAACTATTTACGCGATTTATCTTTGGATGTATCTTGAAAGTATGCATCAGTATAAATTTCATGACTTGATACGGATTGGCATTCGATTTGTTCATAAGTCTTTTTGTGGCAGTCTCTATCGTGTAAGTTATTTGTTACAAACAGGTATGATGGCTTCTTTGCTATTTCCATATCATAAATATTATAGAGAGACCAGAAAAGTGGAAATTACGCATAATTAAGTTTTACAGACATCAGCCTCTTTAGAAATGTGCATTAACCATTGGAAAGCGCAAAGAAACACTCCACAGAATTTTAACAGAATGAAAGACTTGATTTGACAGGGACATCCTAATCCGTTGATTTCCAAGGCAGAACGTAAAAGTACATTAGGCACCAATGTGATGCCGCACCGAGGACTACAGCAACATGCCAAATCTCATGAAACCCAAAAGTACCTGGAATCGGATTTGGCTTTTCGACTGTGTACACATAACCTCCAATGGTGAAGAACAATCCTCCGAGGACGAAAAGCCCAACACCAGATACACCTAAAACGCCATACAGCCAATAAGTCATGAGTGCACCAAGCCATCCCAATGTCAGATATGATGTCATTGATAGCCACTTTGGAATGCGTCCATGCATTTTCATGGTGAAGACCATTCCAACAATCGCCAAGAACCAAACAACGGCGCAAAATGACCATCCAATCGTAGAATCGTGAAAGGGCACTAAACAGAGAGGAGTGAATGTTCCAGCGATCAATGGGTAAATCGCAAGGTAGTCCAACATTTTCAAAAACGATTCCAATTCTTCGGATCCGGATATAGAATGATGCAACGTAGAGCAAGAGAACAAGAAAATTAATGAACCTCCATACAGACTAAATGATACGATTTTCCAGGGAGCTCCTTGTGCCGCGCTGTCACTAAGGAGCAAAGCCGTTCCAAGGATACTTAGCATAGCAGCCGCCATGTGCGAAGCTCCATTGAAGACTTCGTCGGTTACATGAAGAGATCCGTCACGGGATCGTTCCCCAATCTGACCAATGTCTGTGAATCTCCATACTCCCGTCGCACTTCCCTGTTCAATTGTCGTAATATGGGGCCCATCGGTAGCTTGGTAATTTGAATCCATCGCTTTTCAAATTGACATTCAAAAGGCTGAGAGGAAGTTAGGTTGGATTAACTTCTTTGTGACGTCATACGGGTTAAAATGGTGAGTTTGAATGTAGGAGTTCTCTATAATCGAATGAACAATTTAACGCCAATGCGATTACTTCATTTATTCAAACACGACCAAGGCGGCAGGTTACCCTGATTCAAGGTGCATCAGAGAAACTAATTTGAAATGGGTGTCCCAGAATCAGACTTTCCCTCTGCTTGGAAGCTGTGTATCTACATTGCAATAACAAAGGAGAAAGGGACGTTGAGATTCCGAAGCAGCACAACTCAGAAAAAAATAGAGTAAAGTATCCAGGAAATAGAAGAAGCCATGCATAAACAAGAAGAAGAAGCCATGCATGAACAAGAAGAAATATTCTAAAAATGAAATAGATCTGGAATAACCATCATATTTCTCTTTTTTAAAGAAGTAATAAACTTGAAATATTGTTCTGAAATGCGAAACCGCACAGAGATCCGCATCTTTTGTTGATGATAATGTCAAAACGTTAATTCATTTAGGAATGGCGTCAACATCCCTCTATGATTTGGCTTTAAAATTTGAAGTGCAACGAAATTTTCAAAACCGAATGCTGGACTCTTAGTTGAAGGCATAAGGTACTAGTGACTTGTGCTTAGTCGAGAACGTACAAGGGCAACGCAGTCTTGCCCTTGATATGACTCAACTTTCTCTAGGATTCATAAGTCAAGATCTAGGATCTAGGACTTCATGCATATTGGTACCCCCATAATTCTCTCTGAAAAATGAGATAAGTCACAACATAAAAATGTGATCATCATGTGGAAGCTGTAACCGCAATTTTGCTCAATATGTCAAATGATCAATCTTTCTTGTGATTGGAAGGAACATAAAATATTTCCAAGTTGCTTGTAATGTCAACTTTCTTTGGTCATTTGGGCGAATGTCATTTCGATTCCGAAATCCAAGAATGAACAACAGAAAAAGTGTACATTAGATCATTATTTCTCCTCTCGTACTCTCAAAATACGGCACACTTGTGCACCAGAGGAAAGGTTACGTTAACGTTAGGAAAAAGTTTCTACTGCATCCTTTGTAAACTGCTCCACAATAAATTCCGAAAGAAGATGATGTGGGAAATTCTCCTACTAAACTCATGCTTAGCCTCCAAGTGTATAATTGATCTTGAGGAAATTGGATGTGGCATCTCAAAAAGGTTCTCTGGAATCTAGGTGCTTAATAATCAATGTGATTCAACTGGCTTATGAAATTAGAATTAAATCCTATGTAAAGCATTTCGTTTTAAATTATAAACCCCACCAGCATTATTATCTTGTGTTCAGTTATATCATTCAGGCAATGTGAATAAGGCTGTAATTCATGCCAAAACGCAGAAACTCAGCAATCATCATTGGCTGTTTTGAAACTAGTCACTTAAATGTTTAGTGAAGACTATACCCCTGCATTGTATTGGGGTACTTTCTATTGAAATATTGCGACTCATGACTTCCGTAGCAAGAAGAAATCTTTCCCCACTACTTAATATGCATTTACATAGTTAATTCCCACCTAATTTTTAACTAAATCGAAACGTTGTAGAGGTAACGCTACAAACGTGACGATCTTCTACTTACTTTGAGTCAGGTTTGAAATTGCTCAAAAAGGACGAGAACAAAGGTTAAATTCTTTAACGAATTCTATTGATCTCTTTTTCAAGTCTTTGCAGTATGAGTGGATTTCGGAAAATCCTGTTATTTTGTTCATAGTCGCTATGAATTTGAAGAGTCTACTTGGTAGTGCTCTTCTTTGGAAGGAGGACTGCATGAATGTTTGGCAACACTCCTCCGGAAGCAATTGTCACGCCACCTAAAAGCTTATTTAATTCTTCATCGTTCTTAATGGCTAATGTCAAGTGGCGGGGTACGATACGTGTTTTCTTATTATCACGTGCAGCGTTACCCGCCAACTCTAGAATCTCAGCACAGAGATACTCCAGAACGGCTGCCAAGTAAACAGGAGCTCCTGCTCCCATTCGAGTGGCATATTTACCTTGACGCAGGTATCTTCCGATACGACCAACAGGGAATTGAAGACCAGCCTTGGCTGACGCTGTGGTTGACTTTTTCTCACCACGACCTCCTTTGCCTTTTCCTTTTCCTGACATGTTCTATTTCTTGTTTATTTTTTATGAAAACGAACCAAAATCAAAGCACCATGCGACTCGCGCTCGAAAAATTTAGCTTGTTAGATTTTCTAAGTGTCTGTCTGCGTCCCATTCGAATTTCGTTCATGTTGGCGCGAGAAGACATGATCTCAACATTCAATTCATAAAATAAAGCACTACCACATTCAACATGGCAAAGACACCATCTAAACAATCAGCAAAGGCACCGAAGAAAGCCTCAACTGGAACTTCGAAAAGTAAGAAGCGTGTTGAAACCTATTCCTCCTACATCTACAAAGTCCTTAAGCAGGTGCACCCTGATACTGGTATTTCGAAGAAAGGGATGTCGATTATGAATTCTTTTATCAATGACATCTTTGAACGCATTGCTGGTGAAGCTGGGAAACTTGCTACTTACAACAAAAAAGCCACTTTGTAAGTTAATCGATATTCTCGTTATCAAGCATATCCTCTCTTCTCACTAAAGTCTTTGACATGAAACACAGATCCAGCCGAGAAATTCAAACTGCCGTTCGTTTAATGCTTCCTGGAGAACTCGCCAAACACGCCGTTAGTGAAGGTACCAAAGCAGTTACGAAATTTTCTTCAGCTTAATTGCTTAGCTTATAGTTCTTACAAAAAACGAACCGGATTTTACAAAATCCACATGATAAACCAAAGCGAATGTGGCTTCGAACAATGAGGCAAATTGTATATCTTAAAACAAATGTTCACTCTGAATTTACCCTTTCAGCAACCTGGATAAATCTTGTTGATGCATTTTGGTCATTAATGTGTAACACATTAGGTCATCAAAATCCGACAGTTCTGAAGCTAGGTCGACATATGAACTGCAATTGCCATACTCAGTATATATGGAAGTAGCAAACCTTTCAGCGCTAAGCAAGGTGAAACTTTGATAAACGTACCTATTGCTTTTATTTGAAGAGTTACTTGAAGCTTTTCAGCTCTATTGGATGTGCTAAGTAGCCTTGTTTCCAAGCTGTTTGTTAGGGTTAGTTTCTAGTGTTTAGTTAAAACTATGCATGATGCCTGGCGAGGGATGGCTCAAGGAACGAGAGTTTCGATGTCAGTCAACGTCAAAATGTTAGAATGCACTGATATGAATATTACTCAGAATTATCATTATTGTCCAATAATTCAGTACACTTGTCGGTGACTACATTATGAGATACGGAATCTTTTGCAGATTGTTCTGTTTGAATCTAATCTTATTTTATTCATGTAGCACTCGCTGGATTCAGCTTACGATAACAATGATATACCAAGTGTATAACTTTTCAGAAACATGACACACACCAACTCCAATTACGAATAAAAAAATCGAGAAAAAAGTTGCAGTGTAACGGATCAAAGTATACTCTATGTTCATAGAAAGGCATGGGCAAATTTTAATATCCCCTAGTGATACTGATCTATGACGTTAGAGTGGATCAAGTTGCATTTAACAAGCAACAGAAAGACTAATGAAGCTTTGTTCAATGAGAGATGACAAGAAAAGGTGGCTGATACAGTCTATTTGACAGCTTTTACCTTTTTTTATTAATATCGGAATGAATGATACCAAGAAATGTAGATTAACAATTCATCTTTACACAATGTAACTAATTTTAGAAAATGTTGGAAGTATATTTGCTGGATTGTCTCATATGGCTAAATCAGCGTAACTTGATAATGATATTACAAAATATTTAGAGGTATGCATAAAGCATGCATGATTTCAAACAATGTTTCCAGAAAGGAGTAGTTAAAAACTTAATCAAGGTGAATTAAGGACCTTGACAGGGACTTAATCCATTGAGGATGTAAATGGAGAAAATAAGAGCTAATTTAAGGGTGAATCAAATAAATATATTGAGATTTAATGATAAGTTGTATTTCCTATTAGCCTGAGCAACATGCATGAATAGGGAAATATCCTCGCAACTGAACATTAGTTGTATGCTGAATGAGCAGCCATGAGAAAATGTTGTGATACTCGTGGCTACTAAGAGGACGGACACTTTCATTTTGGAGCAGTGACTTCTCACCTAATTGATTTGAAAGAACATGTTAATGGATAATAACGAATCAATGACACCATAGTTGATTGTATTGCATATTTCCATGTTTTGAGCGATTCACTTAATCCCATGTCTGCTCTCAAGAAAGGTTAATTTAAGGCCTGATATCAATGTCGCAGCGTTTTCAACGTGATTGAAACAAAGACTTGAGGCATCGAAGCCCAGGAAATAAAGCAAGCTATTCTGACTGCAATAAGGTTAGGGTTTTCAGAAAAATTGAAGTATTGGAGTGGAGTGTCTGTCCTAATGGTGATGCTTGGACTTGATAAAATAAAGTCATCTTCCTTTGAGAAAATCCGTTGCAAAACTAGGAGTCTCGTTGTACACGTAAATATTGACTTTTTCTATGAGAATCTTGTACAAGTAAATATTTGACTTTTTCTCTTTTTCTCTATGTAAATTCGCTTTTGTAACAAATTTTTCTAGGTCACTCCAAAAATGTGTTGGTTGGAGGGAGCCTTGGTAAGAAGATTTTTGCCGCACACACAAATCATGAATCGACGACGAAAGACGCGACACGTAAGTGTTTTCCCTTTTCTTTCCTTTTTGGTTCTATGTGCCAGCGACATGTTGCTACTGCCTGCGGCATCGTCTTCAACAAGTAACAGCTCTTCTTCGTCCAATTCAACTTCTATTTTAACAGTTTGTTCGCAATGCGCTACGATCGACATGGTATTCCATATTCTCGAAAATTCTACGTCCAACAATCCATCGGCCTTGCTATGGAACGATAGCGTTATCAAGAATACCATTAACCAGCAAAATGTTCTTTGGGAGAATACTCCGTTCAACTTTCGTCTCAAAGGAATTTTACGCCATCATTCCAACAGCGCCAATTCCACTACTCCGTATCAATGGCCTAGCGATGATCCTAGGATTCATCCAACCTTTGTAGAACAGGTCGTTGCCAAATTTCGAATAGGCGGTCGGACCACAGCTAACATCTTTCTTAGTGATAATGAAATCATTTGCTCGGTCGGTGGCTATGCCCGTTCAGTCGTTACGTTTCAGTTCTATCCCATTGAGGAATTTTCTCCGGACGACTTCATCATTCTGTGCGGAAATACTGCGGGAGATCATAACTTGTTGGCACATGAACTTGGACATTGGTTTTCACTTGCTCAGTAAGTCAAAACAATTGTTTATGAGAAAGTTAGAACTTTGCATTCGATTGATAGTTTATCACCATGCTCATCGATTCAATAAAAGAATGGAATCTAACGATTGCTTGGAAACTATATGACAGTACATTTGAAGGCGAAAGTTGTGACCCCAGCAATCCTGGCGATGGTGTGGACGATACTCCACATCAAGGAATAGCAACCCCTGTGATTTGTGATCCATTGCAAGATACTTGCCCCAATTCTCCTGGGCTAGATCGTAAGTCAACATTAAAAGATCGAAATCATACGGCAGTGCTTTATACCTTGTAAGCAATTGAGTACAAATTCTCAAGAAAGTTTCTCTGCGTTTGTAGCTATATTCAACTATATGGATTACTCGAGCTGTCAGAATAAATCCTTTACTCCGGGACAAATAAACAAGATGTATGATTTTTACCTGGAATACCGTGCTCTCAGTAAACCTTGTCTATCAAACCAAATAAAGCTCCAGTTCGATATTCAATTCGATTCTCAACCTTCGAAAGTTCAGCTCTCCTTTGTTACTTGGGGAGAAAAGGAGCGTTTTCAATACTATCCAATGGCACAACAAAGCGACCCAATGAATCTCGCCAACAAACTTGTTGTGGGAAAGATTTGTGTTAATCGTCACTCGGCGCACGAAGTTATTCTATCCCAAAATGGGAGCGTGACGTTCGATGAAGCAGGATACTTTGCTCTTTCGGCGGACGGGAATGACTTGGCGCGAAGAAATGTATCAGCAAATAGCTATATACTATCTCTTGATACTATCTGTGAGAAAAATTCCACACAAGGTGACAGCGGTCGCTTCCGCTTGGAGCTCAAGTTTGATGAATATCCTGAGGATCAAGAATGGTATATTTTGGACAGCCAAAATAACACCGTTGCTGACTACACACTCACAACTGGCTACAAATCTAAAGCCTATGTTAATAATTTCGATCTTAGCATACTTATCTTTGAAAAATGTCTCTCGAAGGGAGTATATCGATTCCAACTTATGGATAACTATGAGGACGGAATTTCAGCTCCGGGATATTACAAAATCTTTCTTGATGGAAATTTCATTGCTGGATCTAAAGATCTTTTCATTGAACAGTCATATATTCTGGTTGAAATAACTTTCGCTGTCGGATCATCTCTTCAATCGACATTGGCTCCTACCAATGTCGTGGCTATCGCTCCAATGAATATTGAGAGCAAAAACCCAACAATATCACCGACAACGCTTCCAGGCACGTCACCGAGTAAAGCTCCACAATTTACCTTTAGTATTCTTCCCCATGCCTTTCCCACTAAAGCCCCAAGTGCGGCAAAGGATTTATCTAAAACTCCTACCAAAGCTCCGAAACGTCAAAGCAACTCTCCAACTAAAGTAACTAAAGCACCGACATTGGATCGGAACGAAGCACCCATTTCAGAATCAAAGAAAACTAAGGCAACTAAATCACCGACATTGGATCGGAACGAATCTCCCATTTTAGAACCAAAGAAAGTCCCAACCAAGCTCCAAACAACCAAGCCCCCAACCAGAGCTCCAATCATTGTCAAAACCAAGGCACCAACGAAAAATCCAACCTCTGCTTCAACCAAAGCTACAACTAAGGCACCAAGCATATCGTCCACTAGTCCGACAACGCAAAAGCAACCAACCTCCAAGCCTACTAAATCAACGTTGGTGTTAAGTTCCATAAATTATTTTGAGCCATTCATATAGAAATGACTATTTCTCCTTTTAAGCCCTGGCTGATTAAGTGTATATAAGATTTGTCTACAGATAGGTTTCCATGCTAAAAAACGAATAACATTTAATTGTTTTTAGGTAATTGTCCATAAACTATAATGTCATTAACTTCAAGGGCTTCTTTTTTGGAAAATGTGTTCCTATATAATGTGTCTATACTTGATTATCGCATGAACGACGTAAAAACGCAATTCTAAATCTCGATGTGCATTTGCAGGTGTATATCCGTATCGAAGATATACAAAAACTTGTTAGGACAATATCATTTAGGTACATTTCCACGCAACTCAAAGATGGCATCCTTAAAATTGGATTCAATAAATATCTAAGATTTTTCATGGCCAAGTATTTATGACAGAATAACGTTACGTATTCAATGAGTCAATGATAAGATTTTAACAATAAAAATGTACCATTTTTTCAATTCCAAAATACACATCACAGAAGGCATCTTACAGAATGTATGTTTTAGTCCAATGTTCAGAAAACTCTTAGAAGGTGGTTTGATGTGTTGATACATATAATGTTGCGTAGCATTTAAACGACTCAGCTTTTTAGATTTACCAATCAGTCCTTGAGACAATTTGAATGGATTGTTCTACTTTTCTACTGTTTTTTTTATATCGTTCTGTAAAGTACTATAAAACGTTGTACACCACTTCGAACCAAAACTTGTGCTAACATTTGTTGTAATCGTCATGAATGGTTCATTGGGATTGCGAAGGCATATACCTTTGTATGAAAATCCTTACAATACGAGGAAGAAAGTAATTAGCAAACCTCTTGTCATTGTCACGACTTTAACGATTCTGTTCTGTTGGATGTTTTTCCTCGTGCGTTTCTTACATTTCAATGCGGGCAATGGTAGTATTGGTCACAATGGTAACAAGTTAAATCCAGCGTTTCAACAAGCTGAAAAATCTAGCAAATCTTCTCGCATGCAGAAGGAAGAGAAGAGAGTCAATCCAATCAATGCAAAGAAGCGAAAAAAGAAAGACACAAATGATTATCGAAACATTAAAATTGAAACACCGCCCCCAAAATCGAAACGCGAGAGTTGGAATATCGACCAGGTACTCAAAAATCTCACAGACACCAATCCAACTTATGTCGGAAGAGAAAAGCTCGTTCGGATGTTGCTAGAAATGTATATTGATCCAACTCAAATCGACGATTCTATCTGGCTTCAAGTTCCTGTTTGGGATGACATTGTCAAAGTTCATGGAACAGATCCTGTAATCTACGGTTTAGACTCATGCGAACGATTTCGAAACACGGTAGATCCTCTTAAAAAGCATGTCGGTATTGCGGGTATGTTCAATACGGGTACAAATCTCTTAGCTATTATATTACAGCACAACTGTGGGATACCTGAGGCGATTAAAAAGCTAGGACGAAAAAAGGGACATGGAATGGAATGGCAAGTACCCTGGGGGAAGCACACTCCTGCATGGTATCGTGGGAAAGCTCGTGTGAAAAACTTTATTGGAGACATAGAGCCGGAGAATATGCTTGTGGCAGTCATGTTGCGAGATCCTCATGATTGGATGGCCAGTATGTGCCGCCATGGTTACACAGCTCGTTGGGATCGAAATTCTGCAAATTGTCCAAATCTGTATGATGGAAATATCGTCAATGCCAAATTCGGTCCGGGTCCCTCTAAGCATGATTCCCTAGCACATATGTGGAATGATTGGAATGGTGCCTATTATAATGCTGATTATCCACGAGTATTGGTACGATTCGAAGACACAATATTCTTTCCGAAGGAAGTAGCGCAGCAAGTTTGTACCTGTGTCGGGGGAGAGCTCTTCCCACCGAAAGAAAATGACGGATTGTTCCATTATGTTATTGACTCAGCAAAAACAGGGCCTGGGCATGGTCCCGGAAAAAAGAGAAATGGATTGATCGATGCGTGGATTAAATATGGCAAGGCACAAAAGATACAATTAGGGAAATCAGATTTGGAGTTTTCCGCCAAGCATTTGAATCGTGATATTGTTGAGGCTATGCATTGGAAGTTCCCTCCGATTCCAGATTCATAAAACATCTTGTTAATTGATATACGATATCATGGGTAAATACACTCTTTCATAGAATCATTACTAAAATTTATTTGCTAGTTCGTTCGACGTAAGCTCGTGCAGCATCCTTCACAGTTTCTACAGTTTCTGCATCCCCGAATTCTTCTTCAATTTTCATCCACTTTCGGAAAAGTTTCTTCATTTGTTTATCATTCAGTTTGGAATTCGTTTCGGCTGTCTTCTTAAGTAAAGAGCGCGCTGCTTTCAACTCGTCACATTTAATTTCTTTATCCACGAAAACAAACAGTATATCAAGTCGTTTCGGATATTTTGACAGTATTCCATCAAAGACTGTGCGTCCTCGTTCTCTACTACCATATTCAAACTCAAGTTGGGCCAATTTCGACATCGTTTCTACATGCTTGTACTGTGGCAACGACAGTAGTGCTCGTTTCAACAAGGCATGCGCATCATGGTGTCGACCAAGCTTCAAAAGATAAGTCAAATAGGCAAGCCACACAGTCTTTTTAGACCGAAATCTCTTACACATTTTTTCATAAAACCCTTCCAAACGATCTGTTCGACTCCCACTTTTTTGCAGTATCTCACAGGCTCGAAGGTAAACATGTTTGGGATTGCTTTGTTGACAGGCTTTCTCAACAGTGGATTCGAAATCACCACCAAATTTTAGTTCCATTGTCATCAACGCTGTCCAAATATTCAACTTATCACCCTCTTGACGAAAGTCGATGCGCTCTAGCGCACGCTTAGCAACACGGCGACAACCTTCCATATCTGCTAGTGATAAGTAGAAAGCCATAAATCGAATCCATTGTTCAGAGTTATTTGGATCAGAGGCAAGCAAGCGTTCATAGTCTGCCGCCGTTTCAGGATTCGCATCTGCTGTCCCATCCGCAAGCGCCTTTTCACGCTTACTAACTTCCTCTTCTTCCCGACGCCTTGAGGCAGCCTTTTTACGAGAACTGTGATTCGATGTACCTGGAGCATCTTCGTCGTCGTCATCATCTTCCATATCGTCATCCGATTCATCGCTTGAGCTCTCGTTAACTTCTTTATCGTCTGCAGGTACTGCGTCCCACTGAAAACCGACATCAGTATCCATAACTTCTTTGGAATCTAATTCTCCTCCAGTCGATGTACTGCTGTCATCAGATTCACCATCATCTCCTTTGAGCTTATCATCGTCACCATCAGATTCCTCGTCGCTGCTTCCTGAGTCACTATCCCCTACTTCAGCCTCGTTTGTACTGCCTCTACCCATCTTCTTTGCAAGTTTAGACACATAATTTTCATCATCAGATTTAGTGTCAGAATCATCCTCATCTTCATCTGTATCCATCTTTTCAGCGTCGCTGTCTTCGAGTGAGATATCGTCGTCGGAGTCAATGTCACCTTCAAAATGACTAGCCTTCATGGAGAGTCCTATTTTTCTTCGATCCATGTCGACTTTGATTACTAGTACTTTTACCAAATCACCAGGATCATAGAGTTCTTTCACCTCTTTGATAAATCCATCACTACATTCACTCTTGTGGACAAGACCACAAACTTCACTATGTTCTAACTTGACATGAACACCATAATCTTCAACTCGAGAGACAATGCCTCTGTACTTTTCATTGATCTTTACATCCTCTAATTTCAACATCCCTTCATCTTTTAAGAGCTGCGACTCGCGCATATCAATGTCCAGCATTGCTGCTAATTTCTGTTTTCCTTTTTGCTTGCCTGCGTTAACGGCTTTAACTTTTCCAATAACAAGACGACCCATGGGAAACAAGGCTTCTGGATCGTGAAGATATCCATCCGCAAGTTCTTTGAGAATTACACGACCTTCAATACTTCGAGAAATACGGAGGAAACAACCCTTCTTATTCGTAGAGATCACATAAGCATTAATCGTGTCGCCTTCTTGTGGAACAGAATCGTCTTCAAGGTCACCATCAAGCCTTGACGCTCGCATGCTCACCTCGACAACGGGATCGGACGGAATAGATTCCAGTACTCGACAACGAACAAATTCCCCAGTTATGTAGCTCACGATCGACCTAAAAAGTTAAAGAAAAAATATTATCAGCCTTTCATCTGTGACAAGGATTACACAGTCCGAGCCACTCCACACAGTTTGATTATTCAATATAGGCAGTTATGCATCTAAGTGCAAGTTTCACAGGAAGCGAAGATTTCATCGTTACCCGTTCCACAAAAGCCGTCACATAAATAAGCAGAATCACTTACCTTTCTTTTAGGTCGTCACCGTCACTTTCAGCTTCGTCATCAGAATGAACATTATCTTCCTCATTGAGATTAGGAGATGTTACTTCACCCCCCATCATTGCACTTTGCTGCCGTCCTAGCGGCATATTTGTCCATTCATCTGGCTCTTCGAGTTCTGTTATACAACAACGACCATGATAGCCACCTCGTAATTCTAGCATAAGCGATGGAGCACGATAAAGACGAAGTTTGCAATTGATTCTTCCAATGGCAATATCTCCTCTTTTTGGCTTTTCCAAGGACGTTGTTCCTTGCGCAAGGAGAAACGACAAATAAGGCGTCTCGGCTTTATTTGTTGTCCTTCGTACCTCGTCTGATTTACCTTGGAAATCCTTGGATCCCCAATTTTCACGCTTCCGCCAAGCAACCTTATCCATGACAATGCATTCAAGTCTAGTGCCAACGGGAAAGTACGCCTCCAAGGCATTCAGAATTCGATCATCTTGACAAAGCTCTAAGGCAGGGATAAAACAAGTGATATTGGGATATGGTTGTGCCCACACTCCGCGCTTGGATTTCGAAATACCGACAATCACCACAGATATCTTTGTCCCAGGTTTCAGTTCAGATACTTCCTTCGCTAGGAGAGAAGGGTTTTTACAAACTCCAATTCTGTTTGAAAGCTCAACAAAAAGTGTTCCATGATTGGAATGGGTTGATACACAAACTAGATCTTTGAGGACAGTACCCTGTTTCCAACCATAGAAAGGATGCGACTTAGGGACAGCCTTTGCTTGAACATCACTTTGAGAGTTGCCGATTCCCTTTTTGTATCTTGGAATGGCTATGGGTGTGGATTGCACCATAGAAACATGGATTCTTGCTTGTAGCTTCCCAAAGGAATCTAAAGAACTATCCTTGATTTTCAACAGCGCACGACAAAAATCGGTATCTATGACTTCTGCAGCTCCGATTTTGTCACCTACCTTTATTGGTATCTCAATAGAAGAAATTGAGGTGGCTTTTACAGAGGCTTTTTGAAGCAATATCTTTGGAGGCTGTGCTGTCACGTCCAATGCAACAACTTTGCACAAAACAGTTTCCCACTTTTTCATCGATTTTCCTTTCTTTGTGTTTGGAATGAGGCCCGTCAGATTGTCCAAAAACTTTATAAACGCACCGAACCGAGGATCTGACTGATGAACAACTCCCAAAACAAGCGCCCCGACAAAGAGATTGGTCTCTCCTGAAGGAATGAGAATAGTATTTTTTTCACTTCCAATCTCCTTGTTCTTTCTCGCTTGATCAATCATTTTATGTCGAAGGGACACAACTGGGAGTTTACCTATTCCACTTGCGTATTCATCTTTGGACTTCTTAGGATCAAAGAGTATAATACCCTCCGTATCGATTTTCTTTCCAATTTTGAAGAAAAGCTTTGCAAACTCATCCATCGCTTCTTTCGACTGTACATCCTTTTCATCATACGAATCTAAGATATGATCGTACGGTACTTTGCACTCGATGTATGACTTATCATTTGCTTCGGTTGTAACTAACGACGATAACACTCGTACAATAGCATGACCGGGGATGAAACCTTCACCTCGTTTTCTGTCAATAGAAGGAATTAAGTCAATCACTTTCATGGAATTCGGAGACAGGATTTCTCCGCTTCGTACTTCGATTTTCTCAACAATATTTAAGCCTTCTTTGTTATTCGTTTCGGTATCCCCTACATTCAAGCTAAGATTAAGGTCCCAGAATCCATGATTCCTATTTTCGGATCCAGTTTCATCAATATCTTCTTCGGCGTAAGTGTCAAGTGATTTTCCAATCCTGCGTCGGCACGAAACCACTCGACATTTCACTACATCTCCCACGCTGTAGTCGATTCTGTGATCCTCAATACCCAATTCCGCAACCAAACTCTTTGCAGTTACACGTCCATAGACCTTATTGAAAAAAGTAACGTACAGGCAAGAGTCGTCTATTCTTGAAATGTAGCCAGTAATCCTTTGATTTGTCTGTAGATCACTGAAATCTGTAATGCAATCAGTAGCTTTTATAAGATTTTTCTTTGCTGTGACGATACAGCGTTTCATTTTCGAATCCAAGCTCAATATCCTAACATCGACTTTATTCCCCAACGCAAATTTTTCTTTTCGCAATTTCGACACATGATCTGCAGTCATGTTGGATTTATCGAATAGATGAATAACAGGAATTAGACCATGAATACCCATGCCGAAATCAACCAAGACACTTCCACCTTCAAGGTTGCCATAAACTGGAACATTACGATAAACCTTTCCGATAACAAGATCACTATGCTGCAACACATGAGCATTGACAATGTTGGGCGCTGTTGCTCCTGTTGCTGTTCCATCCAATAAATGTGACGTGGACAAAATGCGAACCTTGTGGCGAGTAGAAGGAGCATACTCCCTTGCAAAATCAACCTCCACGATACGACCAGCGGTTGTCTTGGATATGTGAACATAAACAGCAGGGCGTTGCACCGCTTCGCAATATGATTCGTTTTTCCGGAGAGAAGGTATGGTAACCTTAATTGGAGTCTCTATTGGAGGAAGACTTAGTAAGGCTCCAATTCCCGGATCAAGCCTTATGACTGTAGAGTCTTCAATTACAGTTCCGACAGCAGGAAGTGTCGGCTGTTCTGATAAGGTTAAGATGTGAGGTTGTATCGAGAGTCGTATGAGTTTCGTCCTTACATCCACAGCAATTATTCTAGCCGTGAAGTTTCGCACATCAGCAAACACAGCTTTCCATTCTGTATCTGAGCCTTGCTTATTAGTAGGAATCCAATTTGCACCCAGGTGATTAACGTGTATTGCACCACGAAAAACAGCAAAACTCACGAGTAATCCATTTCGGGCAAGTGCATCTATCTTGCAGCTAACTAGAGACCCTGGATTGAGATCTTGAAGCATAGGATGATAAGAGGATGGATCCACGCGTTCAGCTAGCGATTTGGTCAAGCATAAAGAAACAACTCTCGACTTTAAGTTAACCTTTGCCTTGTCTTCCAATATAAAATCAAGGATTCGGCCTTCGTTGAGCATCCAGGTGCCAGGTGATGCATCTTCATCAGTTTCTATCACATAATCTCCTTCCACATTAGAAAACTTGCAAAATCCCTGTCGTCCGTTACCCAGATCAACGAGAACACCGTGATCTTCCACACTCTTGATGCGACCCCTTAGGGTGACGTGCTGACTAAAATCGTCGACAGTGTTGTTGAGATGATGTGGATCTACGGAGAGTTGAATACGCTTCACTTGTTGCTTTTCCTTTCCAATCTGCTCGGATGCTACTTTTACGACATATACAGCAAGCATCTGGCCCTCTGAAAGCTGAGAAGTTAGCGGTATGCCTTCTGACTGTATGGTGAATCATTAAAGGTATTCCTTACAAGTGAGGAAATGCGTAGTAAGGAAGAAAGATATCGAGGAAGACTATGAAACTTACCTTGCTTGGTAAGATGTATCCTGTCAAGTGACTTGGTAAAGAAACGAGACAAACATCACGATTAACTTCGCGAACGACCCCAAGTAACTTGGTCCCCTTGTCCAACGACTTGAAAGAAAGAGCCTCAATGATGGCATCTTTCTTCAAATGTACAACTTGACCACCACCAAGCGGAAGTCCAGAAATAGCCTTTGAATGACTTGTGGAGCTATCAAGAGAAGTTGTGGATTTTGATTTGTCGGAATGCCTACTGCTACTCTTAGTCCTCTTGGATTCACCAAAGAGGAAATCCTTTTCTACAGGGCTTTTAGAAGTTTTCTTACGCTTTACACCTCCAAGAACAACATCGGTTGCCTCTCGAGGTAGGCGGCCTCTTGGGAAGGGATTGGTTGACATCGCTACCCGCTAATTTGACAGAAAATTGACAAGCAAAAAATGTCGCTTCAGGCGGATTGTCTCACAAATCTAAAATAAATACTGGTGGTTGGTGGAGCTTCGATTTTTAGTCTACTAGTAGTGAGAGTGCAACTACAAAAAATGGCATGCTAACAGTAGAACATTGTGACACACCAGGATAATTGGATCACATCTACACCAGAGATTAAAGTTTCCATAGCGCATGATAAACATGTATTTCTGACTAAAAAAGATTATGTCTTCCATTACCTATCCCATATTATCAATCGTTGCTCAATGGCAAATAAATGTAGCATAGAAAATGTGAAATCAAAGACATTAAATTTTAAATACATTTTTATCTTATTAGTAACACTAGGAATGTATTTTCATGATAAGTCGCTCAGGCGTTCACACACATAAAAACATAAGGGAAATAGCCAAATTTGCGGGATATAAATAATAGATGTGCAAGGAGCATAATTGTCTGGTGGAGCAGAATAATGAGATTATCCCAATATAGAATAACGGAGAAGGAGGTTTAAGAATATCTGAAATAAATGTCCTATTTCAAGGGAGAAACGTAAAAACGCAATAATTTATATTATGGAGATCACTTTTCTGCACCATGCAGCAAAAGCGTCATGGCTGCTGGTAACCTTCAAGAAGTGTTGTCTCCTAGTGATGGATTGCAGCCACTAATGGCAAAGAAAATTGTGACTTTAGAATTACAAAAATCGCTTGCCCTATTCATTTCATTACATGCCGAAGCAATTCTACTTGTCTTTTTAAAGAGGAGAAATCATACTAACGTTTCCAGAGTGGATAACTTCCACAACAGCCCACTTTGTTTTTATCTTGCAAAATAAATATTGAGATCTTCCAAAATATCTATTTTATTGTTAGAAAAACGGGAAAGAAAATGGCATAAAACAAAAAGGTTAGCGGAGAGGAACGTTTATGAATTCTGCTTTCAAAAACCAAAGGGATTCAAATAAGTGAATTCCCATGGGATTGATGCATCTAATTTGGCTTTAGAAAAAAAATAGTAAATTAAAGGCTCACAGAGTCCCTTTTCTAAAGGAAGAATGTGGGATATAGCAAATTGATTCAAGAATGGTAGGACACTTTTAGTACAGATGCTAAGCATGCTGAAGTATGTTCAAGAAATTAGTATTTCTAAATGATTATTTGGATCGGAATTCAATTTTCATAACTTGAAAATTTGGTTTAAGGCATTTTGATAATTTGTGTCCCGGAAATGAACATTTAAGGATGTGGGATGAAAATTTAGTGGTTAAATGAAAAAAAATCATTTTTTATGCTTAAGAAGATATCCAGGTTGAGATTCATTAAGACGAGATTTAGGAAAATGCAGGGTTACACATAAAAGCATCAACAAAAACAAAGAAATCCAAGATTGAAAATAGTGGGAGTAGTGCATTATCTTTAGTAAAATCTCATAATTTGGAGAATCTCTCATGTTTCTCTCAGTGCTTCTTTATTTTCAGAAACATTCAATATCACAGGTAAATCACTTCCATTTTTTGCTCGTTTATAAACGAACAGGGCCCTACAAAATTACAAAATGGATGTCAAGCTGAAACTTTCGGATTTTTCTGGCAATACCAAGGATTGGGAATGCTGGTCTAAGACTTTTCTTACTAAATTCAAACTTAGAGGATACGATGAAGTGCTCTTGGGAACCGAAGAAGTGAAGTGAGATGGCTCAAATTATCAAGAAATCATGTCCCTTAGTGATTTAGCTCATGTTGAATTGTTAATGAGCTGCAAATCTGATATTTGTTTTGGAATAATAGAGAATAGTAAGTGTGAAAGATTCCCAGATGGTGATGATACACTATCCTGGTCAAGTTTGATCGGAAAATTTGAACCCAGGACCAAGATTAATGTAATCAAGCGCAAAAAGGAGTTCATGGATTGTAGGCACATCAAGTTAAATAGAGATCCGCACAAATGGCTAATGACACTAGAAAGTATTAAGTGAAATTGAATGGAATGGGACATGAGATCAGTGATGATTACATGATGGTTCATATTCTTCATAATCTACCTAAAGAATATGAAAACATCATACAAATCATGGAAGTAGAGCTTGAGAATGTTGAGCTAGACTCAACAAGATGAGGGATAGGTTGAGGAACAAGTTTTCTAGATTTGAAGATCAAGGAAAACAAAATAACTCAAACATGGCATTAGTTGCAAAAAATGGATTCAAAACGACGTACAAGAATCAGTCTTACGCATATGGAGCGCTAGGATACAAGGTTTTTGAATGTCCAACGCGAAATGAGAGTAAAAAGGAGATAAAAGTTGATGGGAACGAAGAAAATCATAAGAAATGGGACAACAAATTATGCTGTGATCCTAATCACAAGAAATATGATTGATCGTTCCCCTACAAAAACAGGAAGATGAAGAGAGCAAATGTAAGCACAGAAGAAGAAATTGTACTAATGGGTGGAACGGAAGAGTTTGATGACTTGAACCTTTGGATTTGCTATACTGGAGCAAGCTGTTACATGACAGGGAGCTTAAGAGCACTCTTAATACGAAAAATACCGATTAAAGGGTGATTCTAGGAGATGGGGGAAGCCCAAATGCCAATAAGATTGAAGATATAGAGCTGAAAATTAAGAAGAGTGGAACAAAAGTTATCCTCAAGGATGTTAAAACTGTTCCAGGGCTGAAATTTAACCTTTTTAGTGAAAGTTGTGCATTGAAAAGTGGTGACAAAATTAAGTCTGAAGGTGTTATATTTTTAAAAGACAATATGGACATTTAGTTCACTGAAATCATAAAGATAGGCAAGGGACATCCAATGGGAGCAAAACTGGAAGCAGAAACAGAATGTGGATTCATGGGAGGAGGATGCACATTTCAAAACTAGATGGATTATCATAAGAAACTTGGTCATCCTTCAATCGATACAACACAAAAGACATCTAAGTCAAACAACATCAAACTTACCGGGAAGGCTGAGAAATGTGAAAGTTTCACCCTTGTAAAGTTAAAGAGGATCAACATAAAAAAGGGAGAAAGACTATATGCTGATATCTCTTGGATCAAAAAGAAAAGCCAAGGAAAGAACAATACTGGATGTTAATTGAGGACACACTTCAAGCATGAAGTGGAGCTCATTTATCAATAGAAGATCAGAAAGTGGGAAAGGCATGGTTGATTTCATTAAAAAGGAAAGAATTGATAATCCAGAGGCTTGATAATTCATGTGAGAATCAAGCGATGGTCACGAATATGGAGAAGGAAGGGATAAGAGTTATAGTAGAATTCACTGCACCTCATAAGCCCGAACAAAACGGAAATGTCGAAAGAAGTGTTTCCACTTTGTGGGGAAAGACAAGGGCAATGTTAAACGGGGCAGGTTCGCAGAAGATTTAAGGGAGAAATTATGGGCGGAATGCGCTTCGACAGCACCTAAATTGAACAATTGATGGTCAAAAAGGAAGGAAATTGTTCATATGAACTCCTTTACAGAGAAAATCCAAAATTGGGTACACAATGAAAGATTTTTGGAGAGATAGGAATAAAAAAAGACTGCAATATGAACTTGGGAAACAAATTTAAGAACAATGGAGGATTATGTTTTCTTTCTTGGTATCCAGAGAGCCATGCAAGGGAAACTTATCGAGTATTCGATATGAAGAGTGAAATGCCAAGCATTACAAGATATGTTAAATGGCTAAACAAGACCTTTGGTGAAATTTCAAGAAAGTTGGGAAGGTTAATTTGAAAGACACTGCATTGGAGAGTTCTCATGAAGAGATTAAAGTTAAATTCGTGAAAAACAGTATCTCCAAAGGAGGATGAACATCCGGAAGAAAGAAACAAAGCAATTAATGATGGATAAGAGAGGAGAGCAAAGATCAAAAAGAAGAATGAGACCAATCTCTTGACCGGTGAAGGAACAGAAAATTTGGAGCCCCGAAATTTCAAAGAGGCCTGGTTCAATAAAAACATAGAGGATTGAATGAAATGGCGAGAAGAAATTTCAAAGGAATGAGATTACATGAAAGAATTGAATGTTTGGACAAAAGTTGAGAAAGCCCAAAATTTGGAAGGAAAGAAGCCAATTGTAAATAAATGGGGATTCAAGATTAAAAGGAATGGACAATTCAGAGCAAGTTTCGTTGCACTTGGATATAATCAAAACCCTAGAGCGGATTTTTTCGAAAATTATTCACCAGTGATTAACGACTGCAGCTTCAGATCCTAATTCAGGCAAATAACTACAAAATACAGAGCTTTAATGTTGAGACAGTGTTTCTGAATGGTGAATTGGAAGAAACAATCTACATGAAGATCCCTCAAGGTTTGATCGAAGTGGAAAGGATGAAAGAGAATAATGGTGGGGTTTTGAATATTAAATAAATCAATTTACGGCTTAGTTCAAGCACAGCCCGGCAGAGGCATAAACAGTCTGAAAGAGTGATTGTCAATCATCTCGGCTTCAATAAACATCAAATTGATCTGTGTATGCTTTTAAAGGAAGAAAAGAATAAAAGAGTTTATATGTGCTTACATGGTGACGATGGGATTATCACTGGAGAGGAATTTCTAATGATTATGACAATTGAAGACTTAAAGTCCTTCTTTAGCTTAAAGATGCAGGAAGGGATGAAAGATTTTCTAGGATGCTAGATTGAAATTGAAGAAGAAAAACATTGCATCAGACAAACAGGGATAATTGAGAAATTGGAAAAAGGACATGAAAAAGAAAGAATATGGTATTCCAGTAAGAGAAGGGTTCAAAATTATTAGACCAGAGGAAGTCTTTTCAACTGCTTCTTTTCAGAAACATTCAAGGTAAATCACTTCAAAATTTAACAGAGCTACAACTATTTTCAGTTTTTGGAGGAAGAAGAAAGTCTAGGCATTTCCCGATGTGTAAAAACTAAACTATCCATATAGTAAATTAAAGAGCTCACAAAAAGCTCGAATTTTTCCAATCTTTAATAAACTCAAAATGCAAACTTTATTTGGTTGCACGAAAATCAATCAAATCAATCTAGCTTGCATATCTTTCAACCAAGACGGAATTAAATGGATAAAATATCAGGATAAATGCCATTTGTGTGATAGCTTAAACTATTCGCCTATAGCGGACAAATTGTTTGATTCCTAATGAATTTCATTATTGATTTTCCCCATGAAGTCTCTATATTTAATGAATTTGTCCGTCACGATTTCCCCCCAGCATTTAAAGTTGAAAAGTGACTCTGAACAAGCCAAAATTATCCATCCACTGTGGACAGGACAAACTAGATAACAGTTCTTTCCAGAAATTTCACTTTTCTAATATTTTGTACAATCCAGTTGGCCCACATTCTAATTTTTCATCGCGACAGAGTTTTTGCAATAAAGATGTAAGTTGTCTTGGAGTTTTGTTATATTTGTGATCAGAACCATTTGCAAAAAGCTTCAACATTTCATGTATGCGTCCCAAGGGTAACTCTTTATATCGCTTGAGCATACCGATTACATAGGAAGTCAAGACATCATCTTGCTCAGCTTCTTCATTTCCGCCAATCGCCAAGGTTGATTCAAAATCTTCTTCGTCTTCCAAATACTCTTCAGCCCATTGACGAGTTGACGCGAGATGATAGGAATTTCCTGACAGCACCACAACTCGATGATTTTGCCAAAACTGCATGCGCTTCGTGACTAAAGTCTCAGGAATTCCAACAGCGCTCGAGAGTTCCTCAGCAGTCCAAACAGGCTTGTCTTCGAAATATGTAATCAAAGTTGCCATAAGAGGTAAACATGATATCTGTTTAGTTTTTAGTACACCATTTTCCCACACTTCGAGGTCAAGATCGACTCTGCCTAATTGATTATACCAAACTAAGCGTCGAGGATTCTTGAGTTGCGCATATTCAGCGCAGAATACATCCAGCTCTGCTTGAATTCTTGGATGATGTCGCATAGGCTCTTGCTGCAATATGGATGGCCAAAAGATGTGAGAAATAATGGCTGCATCAACGATACTTCTTTCTCCCCTTGTTTGCAATGTTGAGTGAATGTTGGATACTATGCGCTTGGAGTCATCCGTGTCCTTGATCATAATTTCACACTGCCTCATGCTCCCATCTCCAAATCTAAGCTTCAGAAGTTCGAGTGTATGGACTTGCGCATCCGTATTATAATCTAAATTTGAAAGTAATTTGTCGGCTAGCATGATTCGATATTCATCGACAAAAAGTTCCTTGCTTCCATAAATGCTGACCAGAATCGACAAAATATCAAGATTACGACTGCGCCCTTCAAAAAATGTAATTCTTTGTTCAGTCAATGGTGGTGGTGGTATCCAATCCATTCCTGGTGGTTCGTCTTCATCATCTTCGTCTTCATCTTCGTTTGTGTCTTCCAATGGCCCGTGATTTCTCAATTCCTGAAACAATTCAGCATTTTGATCTGTGAGATTTGTAATGATGCATCGAACTGTATCCGATCTTCCCCGGAGATAGGATCTAACTGGTTCGGCCACTTGCTGTAACAATCGATCCGATGGGTCAATGAGACGCAAGCATTTGATAGCGTTTATGTAGATGTCAATTATTTGTGATGTACTAGCACCAGGATGAAGCAGGCGTTGAGAAAGGGACTTTATGAGGGATTCTAGCAATTTCGCATGTAACTGTGTTTCTCTAAGGAGCACACTTAATTCTTCAACCGCAGGAAGAGAATCTGGATAATCACGCAGAATATCGAACAATTGTGTCATTCGGCATTTTACGATACTTTCTGCAACCAAAGTTTGTAGCCATTCACACCATGGTCCTTGTGACATAGGGCCAACAAGGTCACACACCCATGGATGGAGCACATCATCTTTCCACGCAATCAACGTAACGTGGAAATCATCACGATCAAATTCATTCAGAATGGTTTGTTGTACCTGCGTGTTTAAGTCTTTCTGTAATACATCGGAAAGGACTGAAGACAAGAAGCTACCTTGATCCAACCATTTTAAATTTTGTAGATGAGAGAACCAAGATAACTTAGTTTGCTCCTCTCGATGTTGAAGGAGGGACTCTGTGAGAAGGATTTTAAATTCATTCTTCAATAAAACTGATTTTGGAGATGCACAAATTGCTGTCGAAAGTGAGATTCGGAGAGATTTCTTGAGGTCTGATGGAGGCCAGTAATCGTTCCAGTTGTCTTCCTTGCAGTTATCAGCGATTATTGCGCATTCCTAAATTGGATAACATAGTTAAGTCTTTGACACAAGCAGAAAATGGTTCTCCAAATAAATTGATCGGAAGCAACATACCTCCAGATTATCACTCAAATCTTTCAAACGATCTGGAAGGCATTTTGCTGAGAATAGAAAGGCCTTCGCTATTCCCTCAATTCTCTCGCGCATCATTTTCCCCAATCCTAGTTTCAACTTTTAAATTTCAGCTAACAGTAGAACAGTTGTCACTAGAAATTTTGAAATTTGTCCTAATAATGAAACAAATCAGTGACAAAACTCTTGCAAAGACGTCATGGAGGGAAAGAACCTGGATTTAAGAACGGGATCAATTTTTCGGTTTCTAAACGCATCTTTGTTGATATCGAAACACGAATATTTTATAAAAACATTTTTTCGCCAGAGATTCAAAATTACCATTCCGTCAGTTGGTTGTTGAAAAATATAAAAGCATTCTGTTGTGACCAATTCCCATTTGTGTATATCGTGGATCTGTTCTCCTCATCTGGTAATCCATACCTTAATTCAAACGCAATTGTAGATAAAGCTTTGATTCTCTTGCTCTAAGCAATAATTCAAGCAACAAGTTTAATCAACCATGGGAAATAACGCCTCGACATTGCCACATGCGCAAGACTCATCGTCTTCGCTTCGTTCTTCCAATGGATCTTATATTTATGAGAATTATGACGACGATGGTGATACAGTAACCTGCTCATCCATTCGATCGTCGATATTGTCCCCGAAAATGGATTTACTCGGCCGTCCTATTATTCGAAACAACCTTCTTTCCTGTTCACCATCAGGTAACCGGGGCGAAGAAAAAGAAGAGATTTCATGCTCTGTCAACATCCCCACTTCAGCGAGTTGGAACTCGCTATCAGACCTTGGTGCAAACGGCTCCGATACGTATTATACAAAGGAGGAACAGGAAATGACAGATGGGAACCTACCAACTGAAGAAAGTGATTTACGCCCCACAGTCTCGAATGTTAGACAATTTTGGATCGTCACTACTGCTGCACTTCCATGGATGACTGGAACAGCCATCAACCCATTACTTCGTGCTGCTTACTTGAGTCAAATGAATCGACAATACAGTTCAGGAATTTCCACAGTAACTTTGGTCCTACCCTGGTTGGAGAAAGCAGAAGATAGAGTGGCCTTATATGGATCAGAGTGGAAGGATGCAACTCAATCGTACCAGGAGCAATATATTCGAAAATGGCTCGCACAATCGCTGCCACTGGAAGCAGATGAGCATCAAGGAGGAATTCGAATATCTTGGTATGCTGCCAAATATCATTCAAGATATGCAAGCATATTTGCAATGGGGGATATCTGCTCTCTGTTTGGAAACGAGAAATTAGACGTTTGTTTTTTAGAAGAACCCGAGCACCTTAATGTATATCGTGCACCAGGAAAGCGATTGTGGACTGAAATTTTTCGTCACGTTGTTGGAGTAGGACATACAAATTATGTGGCATGTAAGTACGATATTAAGACATTCGCCTAATTCAGCTTTTTCAAACTCATCAACTTACCGCTTCCTTGACACTGATAATTAGACGTCCAAAAAGAATCACTGGTTGCATCGGCGTTCATGTATGGCTTGTCTTCATGGATGGTAAAAGCATATTGTCATAAGTTAATCAAGCTTTCACCTGTTTTGCAGACTTTTGCTCAAGAAAAGGAAGTGGTTTGTAATGTTCATGGCATTCGATCAGAGTTTCTAAACGTTGAATCTCCACAAACTGGTGTGTACTTTTTGGGGAAGCTACTTTGGGCAAAAGGTTTGGATATGTTGCTAAAATTAGAGATGGATTACCGAAAGCACACGGGATCTTACTTTGATATCGACATTATTGGTGCTGGTCCTGACGAGGAAGACATTCGAACTTCATTTGAAGCCAAAAAAGTCCCATCGAATTTTGTAGGGAGAAAAGATCATTTGGAGTATTGCACGAAATACAAAGTTTTTGTGAATCCATCATTATCAGAAGTGCTATGCACAGCTACAGCCGAAGCTCTTGCTATGGGGAAATTTGTCCTTTGTCCCTTTCATCCTTCAAACTCCTTTTTCGATATTTTCCCTAACTGTTTATTTTATCGAAATAAGCGAGAATTTGTACAGTGCATGAAGTATGCATTGACTCATTCTCCGGAGCCACTTTCGGAAGACTTGCGATATACTCTTACATGGGAAGCTGCTACAGAACGCTGCATGGATGCTGCGATTATTACAAGGCGTGATGCTAGGCGTCTTGATCGTTTGGGACGAACGAAATCATCCCTCGACTTGGCTAGGTTACACAATGATTTAAATCATGGACAAAAGGGACACGTTTTTCGGACAATTTTGGGTGCAGGACCTGTCGCTAACCAACAGGAATTTTGTTCAATTTCCAATTAAAGGGAAAGATATGTCAAGAAATGTGGTTGAGTGTCGGGACTGTACTTCTAAGTGTAGTGTCATATATATGTGTAGTTTCATTTTTTTGTAAAACTTTCTACTTTTCTAGATTTCTATCTGCTTCGCAATGCACCGATTTTAGTAATGCTTGAGGATACCATCATTATAAAGTTAAAATCACAATTCCATATCTTCATGAATTGGTGAAACTATATGCGTCAAATCATCGTACACGTCGTCACGACTACCGTTGTTTTCCCTTGGGTATAATTTCTCAGGCGTCGTGTAAGGTGTCACATCAACAATTGTTACTGGATCAGGTGATTGCACTGCCAGAAGCGGTGTCGGGGTTGAATGCCAGGGTATGGAAAATCGTGTGACTCGAGGCTTGTCAGCCAATGTAGTTCGGATCACCTGAGGTAATTCGTCCAATGAAGTCAGAACATCCTCTTGATGTTGCATATCATCATCGTCGTCAAATGGAGCTTGTTGCACCATATTTTGTTCACGTTCATTGTTGACATAATAACCGATGCGTACAAACTCGTGATTTTGATACGAGCATGCAATAAGTACCACAGTAACTCCTAATATTTCTGCCAATTTAGTAGGATCCGGTGCATCGGCTTGCAAGACAAATTTATGGCAGCCAGCCGTAACAGGACCCACCAGAACTTCCTCCAGTATTTGATCATACTCACTCGATTCTGAGGATCCCACGTAAATTACTCTCCACTCAAGATCTTTTTGCCTTACTTGTTAGCTGCAATTTTGAAGACGGATCGGGAAGTTCAAACGAAACACTTGACTTACCTTCTTTGAGATCTTCCAGACAATCAAACGTGATCTCAAATTGAAATGGATTCATAAAGCGAGTCGGATTGTCAAGAACTAGAACATTTGTAACATTAACCAACGACATGTTTGTGTTGAAATTTAGAAATACTCTCACAAAGACAAAAATTAATCAAGTTGTGAGAAAGTGGGAGTGCGGAGAATTTTCAAACTCCTTGTTTTTCTACGAGAAAAATTGGTATTCAGTTTACATAAGAGTTCAGATTTCATGGCGCGGCTGAAACCCTGTTGTTGGGAAAGGGAATACTCAGTTAACACGATCCCTAAATGGATAGAAAATATTTCCATTACGGATCAACTCCTCAAAACCAATTGCAAGGAAAAGCAAAGCATACATAACATTAATCCTTGAATTATAAAACGATTCTATCAAAATGACACGGATCTTTAGGGATGCTCCTCAAGCCATTCTCAAGAAAAATGCAAACCGCAAATTGTCAGTAAAATATTTAAGCGCTAGTTGAGCTTATCATGAACGCGTCCCCGCACTTTCTACCTATGATTCCCTCGTACGACTACTGTCAAAAGTTTAAGTAGAATTGTGATATTGGAGAGATTATTGATTATTGAGGAGTTGAAATTCGTCAATGCAGGATTTTACCAAAAAACAGAGTTACAACAAGTAATTTAATATGTATCAATATTCTACACTTAAATAACGCTCGCGAAGCAATAAACAATTCTACGAATTTATTTGTACTTTACAGCTATGCCACTTTTAGCCTTTAATGTACGTTGCGTTCAATGAATGGGAACTTCATTGTACTTTAACTTGATTAGGAGCTCGAGTAGCTCAAATTTTGGTTGGCATGCAATTTATGCCGTCAACCAGTTACATGGAAGCCATCAAACATCCTCTGCAATTGTTACTATCTGAAATTAGTAGTGGATGATGCATGAAGATAGAATTCTTCATATCAAACAATCAAAGTTTAGATCCCAAAATTATCAATCAGGATGCACTTTTATCTTTCATGCTATATCCTCCAGGAAAAAATCTTGCTTTCTTAAAAAGCAAGAGATTAGGAACAGAGAACGTGACACAGAATTTTTAGAATTTCAAATGTGCTTTGCTTCGGGTTGATGTATCAACGACTGAAGTAGGATTTACAGTGCCAATTTTAACAGTATTCAACTTCCGTCTGTTTGCTACTTCTCATTTAACTGACACGCAAGGTATCATAGTAACAGGTGTTGGACCCCTTCTTCTTTTCACCAATATGATGCGCCTCGCTCCACCGTCTAATGCACTAGTAACGGCGTTACTCACAGATATGTATCAGATTACTATGACATACGCACATTGGAAGAATGGTAGAGTCAATGATTCTGCAACATTTGAATTATTCTTCCGGAAGAATCCCTTTGGGGGTGAATTCACAATCTTCTGTGGATTAGACGAGGTCCTGAAGTTCGTTGACAACTATAAATTCCAAGAAGAGGATATTGAATATCTAATGGGGCTCCCTACCTTGAGGAAATGCGATCCAGGATTTTGGGATTTTCTACGACAACTGGATTGTTCTAACGTTACAATCCATGCAATGAAAGAGGGGACTATTGCCTTCCCTCGTGTTCCTATGCTCATCATTCAGGGCCCCTTGGGAATAACGCAACTGCTGGAGACTACGTTATTGACTCTAGTCAATTATCCCTCTCTTGTTGCGACCAACGCAGCGCGTATGGTAGTTGCTGCCAAGGAAGAGAATTATTACAAGGAATCCAAGGTTCCAAGGTGTGTTGAATTTGGGTTAAGACGTGCCCAGGGACCAGATGGAGCATTCAGTGCTTCAAAGTATTCAGCGATTGGAGGTTTTGTTGCAACGTCTAATGTACAGGCAGGAAAGCTGGCCAACCTCGCTGTGGTTGGTACGCATGGACATTCTTATGTTCAAGCATACGAATCGTTAGAAGAAGTTGCAGAATTAACTATCCTTGACACACATTCCGAAAAGGAAATGCGTATATTGCCGCTTGTGAATAGGTATCGTCAGGAGCTTGGAGATCACTACTTAACTACAAATGATGGTGAATTGGCAGCTTTCATTGCTTACGCTGTAGCGTTTCCAGAAAACTTTTTATGCCTCATTGACACCTATGACACCCTATCATCAGGCCTCCTCAATTTTTGCCTCGTTGCACTTACCTTGGATGACTTGGGATATGCTCCACGCGGAGTTCGCCTTGACTCTGGTGATCTGGCGTACCTTAGTTTAAAGTGTGCACAAGTATTCAAGAAATTTGATCGTCCGTCCTTTAGAGACCTCGATATTGTTGCCTCCAATGATATCAATGAAGAAGTTCTACATGCACTAAACAAGCAGGGACATGCTATTACCCTTTTTGGTATTGGGACAAACTTAGTAACATGCCAAGCTCAGCCATCTCTGGGCTGTGTTTTCAAACTTGTAGAGATAAATGGTGTTCCTAGGATTAAGTTATCTCAAGATCTTGAGAAAGTATTAATCCCAGGACAGAAAAAGGCTTTTCGACTTTACGGAGTAAATGGATGGCCCTTGTTCGATCTTTTGTTACGATGTGATGAACCAGAGCCGGAGGTAGGCAAAAGAGTCATGTGCCGACATCCCTTTATTGAGCGAAAAAGAGCCAATGTAACCGCATCGAAAATTGAACACTTGCATCACGTGGTATATCAAAATGGAGATCGCAAGATTCAATTCCCAACCTTAGAGGAGACTAAGGCCTACGTGGAACAACAATTGAATAATCTCCGATCTGACCACCTCCGACCAATTAATCCAACTCCATACAAGGTCTCTGTTTCTCAAGAATTATTTACTTTCCTACATGAACTATGGCAAACTGAATCGCCGGTTGTTGAGATATACTAAACATTACGCTGAATCGGCAGACTAAACTTTAAATCTATGCAAAGGTTTCCATGACATTTTATAATTATTAGGCAAATTAAATCCCAACAGTTCGTTTCTTAGGTTCGGATTTGCGTCGTTTATGACTGAATTTTCCCTTCTTGTGCTGTTCCTTCCACGCATTACGACCAGATGTGCTCTTCCCCAAGCCATCCTTGGTCGACGTATAAATCTCTTTCTCATTTTCTGTCTTGGCCTTTTTAGAATTCTCACCTTCTCCATCCTCAAAGAATTCATCAAAGGCCCCGTCGACGTCCGGTGTATTATCAAAACTTTGTAGCGGATCATTATCCGTGCGGCGTTGAGCGCCACCATTGGAGATCTTTCTCTTTTTCCGACGTTTGTGCAATTCCGCAACTTGCATGCCTCTGGGAAGCATATATTTGGGAATGTGCTTTAAATGTTCTTGGATTTTCGTCGGTTTCGTCGATACTCGATCATGCTGAAGAAGCTGTAAATCAGCTTTGCCCAAATGATTCGTTAATCGTTCATTGTTGAGTAATTCTGCCTTGAGCTCATTGGCACGAGCTTCTCTCACGGCAATCTTTGTGACGGCACCAGACACGTCCTCCACACGATAACGAAATCCTTCTGCCTCTGACAAATCAAAGTCAAGAGGGGATGGCTGAGGAATATCAGTAATTGTTTCATCTCCTTCTGGTCTCTGAGCATTTAATGCGCCTATACTATTTGGTGAACGCTTCAACATTGGTTGAGAATTTTGTATCTCCGTCAATACATTCCAATCCTGCTGAGATTCTTGACTGATTAGTGTCAAAGCAACACCCTTATGTCCACCCCGGGCCGTTCGCCCAATCCTATGAGTATATTCCTCAACTGTGGAAGGGAGTTCGACATTGACCACAAAGGACACTAAGCGAAAATCATTTCCACGACTGAATCCATCGGTACAAATAAGATACTCGAAATTTCCCACATTGTAATGCTCCAAAATATTCAACCTGGATTGAAGTGGAAGTTCTGAATTCAAAACAGCACTGCGAATATGAAATAATTCAAAGAATAACTTTAAACGATACGCCGCATCAATAGAATTAACGAAAAACAAGCCCTTTCCTTTAAGTAGACCCAACTTTAAGAAAACGTAAAGAATCAAACCCTTGTCTTTCTTAGGAACCGCTAAATAAAACTGTGATAGATTCTGTTTTTTCTTCAAATCATCGTTCTCGTCTTCTTCCAATTTAACGATTGCTGGAGAATGCAGAACGACTGATTTAAGTTTGGATAATTCATCAGGGAGTGTTGCAGACATTAGCATAGATTGACATATTTTCGGAATTCGTTTCATTATCGCTGATATGTCTTCTGTACACCCAAAGCTTAGAATCAAGTCAGCTTCGTCAATAACAAGGGTCTCGACTGTGTCCTTCACTTGTTTCTCATAGGTTTCCTTTGTCAGAAAGTACAATAGAGAGGCAGGTGTTGCAACAATTACATTAGGGGCATCACGCCACATCACTTCTTGCTTTGCACGTTCTGCTTTGCTTTTGCCAAATAAAACTGCGACTCGTATAACGTCAGTTGCATAATAAGACAACGTTTGTACTATGCCCGAAACTTGAGCACAAAGTTCCTTGGACGGAACCAAAATGATGGCTTGAACTCCATTCACATTAACTTCCTTTTTGAGAATCTTTTGTAGGAGTGGAAGACAATATGCCAATGTTTTTCCTGATCCTGTCCTCGCCTTCACTAATAAGTCCCGACCATCGCGGAGTGCGAGTGGCAAACACTGCGATTGTACCAATGTGGGACGAACATGCCCCAATCGACTTAGTGCCTTCTGAAGACGATTATCCAACCCTACCGAAGTACCTAGATCTTTGAATGTTTGATTTGGATCCAATAAGGAGGACATTCTTCAGTATTGTTCCTTGAGTATTGTCGAATTACGAGTTGTAAAAAAGTAAAATTTTGTGTTGACTGGTTTTGGTGCTTCCGACGTCTGCCTGTCTACCTTAAATTGTTATCCTTAACAATTTGCTCCTTGGTTTTTTGTTTTTTCTCTCCAATTGAATAGGATCTGTACATTTCTACGACAAGGATTACTAGAGTAAGAATCGATATTGTCAAATGAGAGCTAACCCTAGAAAAAATGGAGATTCCGAAAGATGCAACATGTCACAACAATAGTCCCATTTTAGCTCCTACGACATTAACAGCAGAGGAGAGCATTAGTGGACTTATAAATGATACAGATACAATAGAAAAAGCTAAGTCATCGCCTGTGAAAGGCAACCAGCCGAATTCGGAATCATCGTTGGCAACATCGGAAGTTTCCACGACAAAGCAAGGGAGTCCCATCAAAGCAGTAATACCACCGGAACAATCCTCCCTATTGAAGGATACGAAGTTAAGTGATACAAATAAACAAGATGTGAAGACATTATCATCATCATCAAAGTCAACAACCTCCACCACTTCCACGACAGCTGATATTCCTGTCAATGTCATGAATAAATCCATTCCAACTACCACAACAACACTACCCGAACAAGGGGGGAATCAAATTCCATCTACGAACTCAACTAGCAACAGCACAAGAAAAGTTAATCCGGTATTGATGGCAGATCCACAAGTCGTTCAAATGACTCATGACATTTTAGGTCTCCTGCAAACCTATGGACCACTCACTCGAGATCAAATGGAGTACAATCTTCCACCATGTACTCGGCCCTCCTTATTGAATGACATATTAGAATTATTAGTAGCGACTGGGGTTGTTCATGTTGTCAAGCCGTCTAATATAGAAGACGATCATCATTCTCAGGACCCTACAACTGGACTTGCTTCCCAGGACATCCAAAACGATCCTAAAAATCGACTGTATGTCGTCATGGCATCTACTCCACAACGTCATGATGTTATCTTACCACATCAGGTCATGTCTGTTTTAGAGGGTGCCTTACAGGAATGTCAGGCGTCACTCCAACGGGCGGAATGGTTACGGGAAGCCCTTTTGAAATCAGCGACCGAGGATGGTTCATCTCCTCAGCCGGATATATTCCTAACGCTCCAAAATAAAATACGTACGGCATATCCCGATTTGGAGTTCCAAGATCCTGTATACCGAGCCGCTTGGGCTCATACATTCGATCCTCGGACAACGGAAGAACAATCGAAGCCACCATCAGGAATACCTTAAAATTGCAAGCATCCTCATTCTGATGAAGACAGAAACTTTGACTTTCACAAATAATGATACCAATAGTTTTATTCCAAGGAAGTCTTTATGCCATCATGAGTAAAAATGCAAAGTTTGTAGGCTGCGAATGTTTAGCATGGAAACATGGATACAGTTTTTCGCTCTCCTATGCATAATCGCTATCCCCTTTATCTAGGACAACATTGATACGGATATACCTTGCTTTGTTACTAGGATTGTTGTGTAGTATTCGGAACGACAGTTGTCAGTGCATAAGACATGTCAACCATCATGGCAGCCAAGACTTTTTCAGCAAATAACAAATCCGATTGTGTCATACCGTCATATCGATGATCGAAGGAACCATATCGGATCATGGCTGATATCCAGGATGTCCGAATAGTCCCATGACCAGGACCTCGTTTGGCAGAACGTATCTGGTACGAAAAGTCATCCTTCAGTCTACCACCAGCACACTGACAGATTTGACGAGTTGTTTCCTTTGGTCGAAAGACGAAATCTTCGTACCGTACTAGTAATCTCGGATATTCTGCTTCACGATAATACTGATTGTACCAATCCATCCAAAGATGGGCTAATGAATCCCAACTTCGCATTCCAAAGTCATATTTGATATGGACAGGGATGGTACCATGAGGAAAACTAAACGACTTGAAGTCTACCTCATTGGGGACTAAATTTGGACAGTGTTCTTTGGAATGAAGCCACTGAGCTCCATAGTTATGCTGACACATGGATTGCATCCAGAAATATGGATCACGAATGAGTACTACCGGCATGACATCCGAGGGACGATAATTCATCTCGGTATCCTTGACATTACCAGGAATCTCATGATGACTGGGATGCTTCTTGTCGTAATGTCGATGTTCCTTTCTCATATCTGCAGGTACATGTTTCCCCCAGGGTACCTGCCATAGAATTTCGTTTCCATCGGGTAGTAGACAATTATCCTCTAGATAATTGGCAGCGACATTGGTCCCAGAATCGAACAATCCTGCAATCCCCCATGCTTTGCCAAATTTTCGAAAATAATCACATTGGGAAAGACCAATAATCCTTATATCTCCATACAAATCTTGGATTTGTCTCATTGTTGGTAGGAGATGAATAACATCGATATCTATATCATGGATACCTGCTTCATGTAACATGACGATCAGGTCTTCCTTCCCCTTGGATACATTGGATATATTCGATCCCAAGCTGACATTGATTCCTCCTCGATTGTTATACTCCAGACCAAGATCACGTAGAGACTTTACTGTAACTCTTGGCACTTTAGTTTGTCGTTCCACCAGTGTGTTTGTTGCTTGGTCGTTCGTATTCTTTATGGGACTTAATTTCCATAGGATATTCCATTTTAGTTCCAAAACAATAAGAATTAGAACGCTGCAAAGGATTGTTTGATGACATGGATAAATAGATCTTTGTCGTTTCCGTTTTCGTCTACTATTCTTGATTCTGATGTTACGTGTCATGTGGTTTTATAGTTGTTCAATTTCATCGTCACATCTCTTACTAGCAGTATGGTATAGATTTAACTGTTTTGAAAATACCGCAATTTGGAAAAAATGTATGATTACCAAATCCTCTGACAGAAACAATCACCCTCCACTCAAAAGCAGCAGGTTCAAGATTTTGCACAATGTTTCTAAATTTGTGAAACCCTGGCTGTGATTCCTGCATCTGCATGTTGCAAATCAAGATCCCACACATAAATAGAGATTTCTTGCTTCATCTCCAATCATATGATTCCCAGCCTCAATTAGTAACATAAAGAAGATTTGAATAGAGCCTTTCCTCCAATGGGACAAACCCGGTGTTGAAACCCTTTTACATTTTCTTATCAATATCTTGATTTGCTAAAGCTTGATAATGCTAGTGCTATGCATCTCAAAAGCAAAGTTCAATGTCTTGTATTTCCTAAGGCACCTTTATCAAATGCCATCATGTAAGGCCAAAGCAGTTGTGGATTATTGAAAAGAAATAAAGTATGGAGCTTGAATGGGGAATTTTGTCTTCAGCAAGAAGACACTACTGTCATAAAAATCAAACCTGACTGACAAAATCTAGACTCCAGGTAAAATATACAATTCCTTTTTTCTCAAACTTGTGCCACTGTCTTCCACTTTTTATTTCATTCCCAAGATGCTTTTTGATATGGGTAAGCTCCAGCGATATTTGATCCCAAATTGGCAAAAATCATGTTGGGTTTAGCTTCCCCTTATTCCTATTGATATTGTTTTGGTACATTTGACTTAAGCGTTGTGAATTCACTTTTTATTTGAATCCCGGTTGACTCTGCAACTTTCCACCATGCCAAATGAATATCATCATCATCTATCTCCATCTAGTATGTACATCTATGGATCATGGCAATAGCAAAGGTAATTATGAGCCTTTCTGCGTAAGTCATATTGCTAATGCTGGATGAAGAAAGCAACTTTTAGCGTGAGTACAAACTATGCATTAAAGAACTAAACTTGTTCCGCTTCAGCTAGCAAGTTCTCATTAATATATCGGCGATATGTCAGTGTTGAAAGAAGCCAGTTCATGAGAAAAAGTAAGGGAAGAAAGAAAGTCAAAAGGAGAAAGCAAGTGATAGCTATTTGCCCGGCACGATGATTCCAACTGACAGAGGAGTAAATGGCATCGTCATCAGTAGTAGGATCATTATCATTTCTGTACGGGTTGCCCAGCTTCGCAACGCTATGAATAACAGACCACAATAGGTAAAGAATATAAAATAAATAAGGCCAAAGAATTTGCTTGAAACGGATCGGGATACGGTTGATTGCAAAACCATCAATCCAAAGTAGTAGCAAAAATCCACCGTGTTTCATGACTTCTCTGTACATCAAGGCATCACCAGTATATTCTAGACTCCAATATAACAGCGTAATGGCAGATTCGGCTGTCACGATCGTGGTAAAGATTCCCCATGTAAATCTCGTGATGAAATTCAGAGGCTCCTCCTGTACGACATTAAACAGCAAAAGGGTTGTCAAACTCAATACAAAGTATAAGATTGTTACCAACTGACCCCAATGGGTCAAATAGGCATACCAAAATGCCTTTGACTCGTAGTCGATCATATCTATGATCCATATCGATGTTGCCCAGGCAAGAAAGATCAATTTGATGATCGCTGTTAATGCATATGGCATGGGCTGGAATGATGCCACTACATCAAACGTCTTTCCGTTGGTATCTACAACACTCCACATAGAAAGACGCCACTCAGCAACGAGGCGTTGACAGCAGGACCATGGTGATAAGGTCATTGTTAGATATCCAAATGAATTCCAAAACGTTTGTTTTTCGACGTTTGCACATTTCCTTTGATCGGCTATTCTGTTCACGTTACATGTATAAGAAGTATTGGAAATATATATTTGTGATGTCACTTGCTTGTGTCTAGTGACTGATCACTATGCCTGTATCTACTGGTAAATTCAAGGTTCAATGAACAACGCCAAAGTGAGTGATATGATCCTTGTTTCCCTTTTTGGCAAAAATTAATGCATCTAAATATCGATTCAATTTTTGTACACAATTAAAATTATATTGGAATGAAGCGTTACATTTCTTTTAAGCACATATTTAGTGAAGTGTATCCGTCTTGAAAAGATTCATTCGCTATGTGATCGACTTTTGCATGCGTGTCAAGCTTTCATTTCCAATAAACATTGATACTAGCATCATCAACAATGAACAAATGAATCAAAATTCATTGCATTATTGGTTCCAAATGCAGCTCTCAAAAAATGGTCAAACAGAAAATTGGTCATAATTAAGCCTCTAACAGGCTCAAAAGACATTTTCAATAGCATCATCCTTCTGCTTGCTATGTTGTCAAC
>CAAAJI010000043.1:142031-156747 GCA_900642245.1 Fragilaria radians
TGCCTTTGATTATCCTTCAATGATTGAACAATACCTTCAACATCATCATTGTTGTCATGTATATTATCATCATTATTAGGCAAAGACATGTTATTGTCGTCTAAACCATCTCCAATAAATGCAGGTACATCTATAAGATTTGACATTTGGATGATGAAAGGTTGAAGATGTGAATTCAATGTTTGAATTATATTAATTCGTTTCTGCCTTTCAATAACGTCTCTTTGAGCCTCTGCCATAGCATCAAAATGCCTATGAAATAAACCTTCAACATCCGCAGGATCACCAAAAGTAAGCAATGTAACAAATAATCTTCTAATTTGATTTGGCATTGCTGAAAGTGTTGCTTCTTGCATGCATGCCTCATATTCAGCATCATTGTGTAGTAATCCTTTTGCAAGTGCAGCTTCTTTAAATGTTGGATGTTCAGTGCCATTATGCGTCTTTAAGTCATTGAAGGATTTGGGTCCACGTACATGATTCAATAGCATTCAACATCACAGAACTTAAAGTTAATTATACCATTGATTTAGCATAGGCATCAGGAAGGTGTACAGGGAGTTATTTCATTTTTTTCCTATTAAAGCAATGGATTAAAGACATAATTTAGCTTTTCTTGCGCTATTGTTGTAGAAGTCATTGGTGCAACTGTTGTTGGGACGTCAAAGATTGTTGATGAAAAAGTCAAAACAACGCTGTTGGTGGAAAGTAAATATTGTTGTTTTGATAACTTTGTATATGACAGATTAATGCAATAAGAATCATCCCAAAGATACAATGATATCATTGATCCATATGATTAATGCTTTTTAAACCAGTCATAATTAACTTAAGATTACGAAGCACAAAAGATCTTTTTCTTCAATTTATAGGAATAGTATTATTCTTTTCATTTTTTTTTTAAGGAATTTCATTTAGTTGCAGATTAATATTGCAATTAGATCTATCCACATTTCAGTAGCATTTGAATGACAATTGTGTTAAATATTCTAAAGTTTACAACGGAAAATCTCGACAACATTATTGTTTATAATTCTGGATGAAAGTAGGATGGAATTATTATTTTACTAAAATCAATACCGTTTGAATTAGCTACATCCCTATTGATTTTAGTCGCTGCTGTAAACTCTGTACTCTATCACTTTATCGAGTAAATTACTGTACTTACATAACGCACAAGGGTTAAGGAGTTGCACCGGTCAGTTCGGTTGGGAAACTTTTTTAGTAGATGTCTATTCGTGGTTTGTGACACAAAAGGTTACGGGTTAAAAGAATATTTGATCCCGATGTGCACGGAGGCCAGATCGAATGTGAAATTAGTGGTGTAGATTTCTCCAACAATTTAACCCTTTCACCTCTGTTTAAAGGACATTTATGTCAATGAAACTCACTCCAAATTTTGGAATATCAGCCAATCACTGTACTCCATCGTACGACGCAATTTTCGATGGAGGAACAAAAAGAGACCGGATTTGTTGATGATGAAGTAATTGTATGCCAAATTTGTGGATCAACACCTTGTGAGTGGGTTGAGTATGGTGATGAAGTGAAGGATTATTCAAACAGATTATATATTCACAAAGCTATGCATGGGATGATTGCCATGACAGATTGGGATGCGAATTTTATCCCAAATAATAAGATGAGGAAAGCATTGTACAAAACATTTACATATTTGAAATTTGGGCATCTCGGTCGAGGTAATAGGATTCCAATTCCATTGTGTGTTGTTAGCAAGATTTTTGAAATGTTCCCAGAGCCAGATGGCAATTACATAGGTTTTCATGAAGAGTAAAAATTAAGTAAAATTACTGCTTAAGTCAATGTCTATGTGCAAACATTTCCAACATGCTTGGACTTTTTGCTCATACTCCTGGGCATTGGTCTTTCTGTACTCAATATCATGTCTGCGAATGCTGCAGTGTCAGATTTTAGTGCACCTTGAAAATGAACTGCAGTGTAACAATTTACATGAAACCCTCTTCCACACTTTGTACAGCCATATATAGTCTTCTTTTTCACCCCACGCAACAAGCAAAAATGACAATGGATTCCGGTTTTAATGATGGTTTCAATGAGTAAATGTCCATCTGAATCTCCCACTGTTCCTACCACGCTTTCCATTAAGTTAGAGTTTTCCTTCTCAGAAGATCTGTAGTGTTTTTGTTGAGACCTAAGGGGCAAGATAAGACTTTCACAAATTGACCTTTTGAAACTAAAAAAATCCAATATATTGGGCCTTGCATCAATAAATTGATGTAATGCAAAGGCCTGCAACATAGCTAGATCCAAAACGAATGTGAACAAACTCATGTGCAGTTGTTGCTCCTTTTGGCGTGTAGGATTTGTTGCTCTCTTTTGATCCATTCGATCAAAACTGATTTCATAAACATATTATAAGCTACAATTATAGCCGGAACCATAAATGTAGTACAATGTAATGATTCACTCCCAGTCCACCCTTGAACTGGTGCAAGACCATGAAAACAGTGAACTGCATCATCATCATCCATATCCAAAATTGTTCTACTCGGTGTATCATATAGATCAATTGTATAAAAAAACGTTTGTATCCCTCCATACAATATATCCAGCTTTCTCTGCTACCAATTTGGTAGGAGCAACAAATGGAGATCTTTCACTGGAGTGCTTCTTCATTTGTTCTGCTGAAGCTTTCCTTTTCAGCACATCTAAGCTAGGCACCTTATCATATGCACAAATCAGCTTCCAGCTCCCCCCTGGGGCATCTGCATCAACATTTGTAAATTTCACAGTACCACAAAATCAGTCTTCACCATCCGTAAAATCCATAAAGCTGATGGTGAGCCTTTATCAACCAAATTAGACTTTTGTAAGAAGTTTTTATACGGTGTCCTCATGTCTCGAAACACACGGTAAAATGATTCAGGTCCACTTTCACCACTATAATTTCCAGATCTATTGTCAACACTGCTTGACAAGGAAGAATTTTTGGTTCCAACCACTGCATAAAATCAAACAGCATACTCGTCAGGTTGCATGTATGATCTTGCTCTTGATCTGCATTTTTTCCTGACACTTGCCTCATCCAAGGCACTTGAATCAGTTGGAACTGCAATCTGTGACACATTTTTTTGAAAATGCTCCAATAATTTGCATGCATGCCACAGTGGATCTGCAGAAGCCTCATCTAGATTGTAGGAATTTTCATAAAGTTGTCCCTTGACATTGTTTTCTTAAAGTCCTCATGACCGGTGAACATTTCTGTCTTCCAATAATAAGAGATGGCATTAAATTGAACAATTGACATAGCCATTTCTAATCTAATGTAAGCTCGGAATTTTTTCTCATTTACTTCTTTCAATCCCTTGCTCTTGAGGTTTTTGTTTGTCCAATTTCTGCTAGCATTCATGAATGAATTTGTTATAAACAGCCAAAAGAGTCATAATGAACCTTGGTCGTCAATTGCATTTCCTATTTTTGCTTCTTTAAGAAGTTTCAATGATGAGCTCTTGGCCAAAAACGCAAAGATTTTTTAAACATTATCAACAATGCCAGGATCTTCATTGTTCACAGTCCAATCCTGTGTTTCTTGTAGTGCCTCATCAACTATTTCTTCACTTCTCCAAATTTTATAACGTTTGAATCCATTTTCTCTGATCGAGGGAATCACTTTTGATTAAAGGTGATCGCTCAAATCTATACAAAGCTAGAGACAAAAAAAATGGCATATATGTCATCTATTACACCCAATGAGGTGAGAGCCAATCAAAATTAGGAAAGGGTGTTTACCGCCATTTTTCTACAGTTATTGGCCAATCAGATTCTTTTTCTCAAATGATTTATATGTCATTTGAATTTTCAGAGGTGAAAGGGTTAAGGATAATTTTTACCTCGTTGAGTCTGGAATTTGGGTAGGCGTGATAGTTGAAGATCTGAATTGATTATAGGAATTGTTTGTACTGAAACTCGTGTAATTCCTTGAAATTTCGAAAGCGCAATAGCAATGGAAAAGAGCAAGTCTTATCATACATTTCCATAATCTCATGACTGTAAGGGAACTTAATATCCTAACCAACATACTAGATAACATGCAAAAATACAGAAATACAGGGATAGATGCAATGCACTGGATTTCGCTGTGTTCAATTAAGTGGCAAGCTTTGCTCAATACACCTTATTCCAACCCTTACACCTTCTAAGAGGATTCAACGCTGCATTGAGTTAACGTTAGGAATTACATCCACAGGAATATAAGTACGACTGACATATATCCGTAACTTAATTGCAACCAACTCACTATCGTTCATGGCGCATTCAATACATGTGCAATGAATTATGTACTTGGAATTCATAACAAAAAGCTCAAGACCAAACAGTTGTACGAAAGTTCTCAGATTATTTGACTTAAACATGAAAACTTAGTAGACAATAAACCCTTTGATAACATTTTCAATACGTCCATTGGCTAGAAGTGGCACCTGCCAGACATCATGACATATATCTTCCCTTTTACTTATGTTTGGAAGAAAGGTAATTCATAATATTCATCTTACGACAAGCTAGAACAGAATCCAAATGAAAGTTAAGTTCCTTACTCTAACAAATTTAGAGGACAAGCTCTAATATAAACACGCATGAACTTCTTCAGAAATCATCGACGCACTTCGTATGTGACCATACCGAGTCGCAAACGTGGACATAAATAGTAGAATTGACGTTTAAAAATGGGATTTTTCAGAAACGTTGAATATCCGCCAGATCACTCCACTGATTTAAAAGCCCAAGGTAAAGGAAATTCTTGGGGATAAGTGTTTGTTAAGGCAAGACATTATCCACGTATGAAAAAATCAAGGATTTTAAGGGATATACGCATTATTTATCAAACAAAAGCTTAACTTGGCTATGAGATACATTTGTGTAGCTATGTTGGACCCTTCCCTTACTGTCAGACCAAGCAAGTTGGGAGAAAATTAATTACTTACACTTTTAATTAATGATGCATGTAAAAATAATGTCATTAGTCAAATTGTTGATGATTTATGTGGCTTCTATTCTACAATAGAAAGCCTCTTTCTGATCAAAGTCTATGACAAGGCAAAAATAATGTTTATGCCTTCCTAATGGCATATTGGTGTAATGTATTCTACAATCCTAGAAGATAATACTTTATCATTTAAGTTAAACATATCGAATTAATCTATAAAAGAGATTATTTCAAGAGATCTTATTTGTACCAACATTTGGAGACGTCCAGTGTTGCTAGTACATGCTAATCTAGATGATTAAGATATCAGATGTATTAACACATCTAAAAACAACAAATGACAATGATAATATTTTTTGTTTTGTCCGTTCGCAAATTTTAGATGATACTTATCAAAGGTCTCCAAAATTGAGGTGATAATAAATCACATGTGTTTCACGAACTTTTATTTATATAATAATAATGTTTGGCTCTAAATAAGAGCAGTCAAAAGATGTTTGACATGCTGGCATAGCCAGGAGACAATAAATAAAAGACGGATGTAAATACATTTTATCCTAATGAAAAATAAGTCAGTCAAGACTCCAATCCTTCACGATTAGTAAACAAGAGTGGAAACTTGTAAAGTGGTGGTAGGACTTAACGTGACTACGGAGATTTGAATCACTAGGCTTTTACTCTACAAATCTGAAATGTGCATTTTTCGAACAACATAATTTTAACGAATGTCAAATTAGAAGTATCTTGACACCAACAAAGCAAGGGAAGAATACTCTAGAAGAACGCAAAGTCCCAGGGAGTTTATAGAATATGCTAGATTAGATCTTTTAGATTAGCGCAGATAAAACCGCGCTGTGACCCAAAATATTCATGAGGATAGGGTAACATACGGTGTCTTCTTTTTTGAATGATAGAAGGTTGAAAGCGGATGTATCGTGTTTCACATAGTCATTCAAAGGGTGATCTAAGGGATCCATACCATCAGGTAAGAGTTTTGAGCAGGAAATTAGAAAATCGTGTTCTATTTGATAATTCACTTTGAGGGTCTCAGTAAAAGGTGTTAGAAAAGGTTACCAACTCACTATCATCTTACTTAACTCTGGGAGATATAGTTCACCCTGAACTTGCCCACAAACACAAGACAATTTACAGAGATCAGAGAGCTTTTTGAACGCCTGAAACACTTTCAGGTCAGGATGCTAAGGGGTCATGAATTTCAGAATGCCTCAAACGTTTCATCATATCTGGAAGTGTATCATTACGATACACCTGTTATGTCGAGTATGATGCTTCTTTGTTTAGAGGAGATTCTGGGGAAACTCAATGTAGAAGGGTGATGCTATAATAATGATAAACTTTCCTCTTTGGTACAATAAATACTGCTCAATATTGCAACAAATACATCTTATTCTAAAAACATGAATATAGAATATACACGCTTCTCAGATGATTTACCACACAACATGCACTTGTTGTATGCTAGAAATTTCTTGAACTATATTCCTGTACACAATGAATGAAAATTGAATCCGAACTTAAAGATGTTTTTTCAGCCTTGTCAGAAACCTTGTAAAATAATCCAGTCTACATTTTGTTGTGACAATGCAACAACTCTGAGATGACAAAGATCAGTAAATGGACACTCAAGTTGATTGCCCATGAATGTTCTAAGTAAGTAATATCCAATATTTGTCCTTGCAGAAAAAAAGCATCTAAGGTATGCGCCAAGCTCAGATGTATGTAGAGTCAGAATTGGTGCCACCGAGAGATGTATAACACTCTTCAATTTAATGATACTATGTTAGCATTGACTTGCTTTAAATTCCAGAGAGAGCAGAGAAGTCATAACATTTTAAAGTTTAATCTATTGAACACAATTTTTCATTAAATATATATTAATTGAATTTATATCGGATGAGTAAGACAACACAAGTTTTGCATATCTTACCTAATCTTCTTCATGTAAATTTCAGACTCCAAAGAATATTGAGTCTTCTTATTCTGCTGAGTAAGGAGAAACAATTAGGATATTCTACTTGTCAGGTAAACCATATCATCCTGTTTAATTCTAAGCATCGTGATGATTTTGATCGTTTGTAATACTTCTGAGCAACATCAGGCAAAATGAAGCACTGGTATGTGCCTCTCAATGGGGTAAGCACTTCATGGGAAAGGAAACTTTCTATACAAAAGTACTCTTATGTACTGTACTTCAAAATACCCTTCAAGAGGGTAAAGAGGAATATTGTTATGCAAACAAGAAGAGATATGAATGAGGTAGAAATAAGGATAACTTTACAATAGTTAAGACGCAATGTGAAGAATGTATTGTTGATTCAAATTGTACGACTAACAAGTTTCTCCCTAAGGTCTAGTCTCTTGCACTGTTATTTGACAAGGAGACTACATAGGAATACGTCTTTATAGATATTCCTTGAGAGTGGAATCATCTTGAAGTCTAAGAATTTCAGAAACATTCTTAATGACTCCCAAATTTATTCGTAATTATTTCAATATGCCTTGATGGCAAAACATAATGATTATTTCCATACTGAGTGCACTATTATTCCTAACCGATAAGAGACATAATTGACGCTCCATGAGAACACATTCTAACCATGACCTCCCCTTGTTGCAATACTTACGAGTAAGGATTGAAGCATTGCGCCTTCTGGTGCTTTACACCGCTCAATAAATTTCTTCTCTCTAGTCTACTTTGCATGCTATTGTATTCCAAATTGTAATAGTATATTGCACACACTCTTTCTGTCTTTTAATGTAATTACAATATTTAATCACTTGCTGTCATCTTTCTAGAAACATTTCATTAGGCATACTAGCAATACTTGAACAAATCATCACGAAAAGTAATCTGTAGAAATGCAAGTTTTGAATTCTTACCTTTTATGATCTTTGTTGTTAACAACCAAAGTCTTCAATCTTCGTAGAGCTTGTCCCTCGAATATGTGAATGAGATAAAAAAGTTGTTCACTCAATAAGGATAAAATTTGGACTAGCAACATAAATTTCGGTCTGTTGTGTCATAGCGTCATCACAGACTTACGTCATGAAAACTATCATTAGACTGTACTCGATCACTTTCAATTCGAAATGAGCCTTAAGGCTTTTGGTAATTGACCTATTCTAATTTTTTTCACATTTCTCACAAACCAGGCCTTTTCCTGCTGGCGGCTCGAACGAACTAATCACAATTTTCGAGGGAAGACAACAATTAAAACAGCTATGTATATATAGGCTCCAATAGTTTTCCGAATCACTATGTGAACTACAACAGCGAATTGACCTTGTGTTAGCTCGGACAGTATCAGCGTGAAGAAAATAATCTTTGTGATGGAAGTTTGGTTTCGAAGTAAGGATATGGAAAGCGGTGGCCATTTAGAAGAGTTGTGTCATCACTTGACCATGAAGGAGAGTCGGTTCGTGGGATCGTGGGTTTGTTAGTACATAACGATATTGGATTATAGTCATAGGGAGCTCATTCCTCTTGATGACATCGTTCATACATTGTTGTGTGTCCTTAAATCTACCTCCCAGTAACCTCCTACCCAGTACAGTAACATGCATCAAAACCCTACAAACATTAGAACTTTCCCCCCTTTGAAACCCTAAATGTGGATGTGAATATCAAGTTGTGCAAATAGTGACACGTCATGATTACGTGCGAAAGTTTGGTTGACAACTTTCACAAGACAGTTCACGAATTTGCACTTGTACTCTCATAAATTTCAGAAAACTTTACAGCAGAAGCAAAAATGATGTTCATCGTGCTCAAACGTAATGCCACTTCAGCACTCAAGTTCAGATCTTTCGTAAGTCTATAGGTTTCTCGATTTAAAAAATAATTATCATAACTAAACTAATTCCATTGTTTTCATTAATCGAACTATTCAACGAATACAGTCAGTCGTAAGTCTCCCCGTTGATATTTTTCTTTATACTATTGAAACGTTCAGATTTTCTCAATTTTGATGTTAGTGTACCGATAAGGTCCTCTCCGTGTATCCAAAAGCATTACCAAATGTAGAGCTTGTTGATAAAGTGTCCAGTGCGTTGTCGAAGTATGGGTATGGCCCAAAAAGTTTGGTCGCTACATCGTTGTGCTGCGATGAAGTGAATCGAGTTCTAGAAAAAGATTTGCAACTGTTTATGGCGACACCTTTTCTATGGGAGGACTTGCAGGGTTTCCGTTTGGAGGTGTAACATCATTTGGAGCTTTCGCATCTCATATTCCAGATGGCGGAGATTGCCTTGTAATTTTTGGCCCTCATGTTGGAATCGACAAAGATGGAACTGTCGGAAAGGTCAACCGTAAGGGTATCGCGTTGACCAATACATGTTGTGGTTCTGCCTGTGCTGCGGCTGGTCATGTTGCATGTGCCACAAAGGGTGAAGTCGCTCCTCAAAGCATCTCCACTGATGTTATAGATGCCCAGCAAACGTTGTGAACAATTTGTTGCTTCCATACGGGGAACGTCTTGGAAAGGCTGAAGATGTCATGGCCGAACTTCCGCTTGCACTCTTTGATGCCCAGAAAGCTATTATGGACCAAATTATTGCAAAAGGTTGCCAGGCCGTTGGTGGATCTGGGAGAATCGCTCTCCTAGGTGGTGTTCAAATCAACACCCCAGAAGAAGAGTCAGATTATTTCCTTCCATTGAGCTTCGAGATCAGAACGAACAAGAATGAGAAGCTTGCTGATCTTGCATTGTAGAAAGTCGAGGTTACCTTTTCATTAATAAAGTCCAAAGCAGCAGCAAGCAACATCTCATTGAAGATCATGTATTTTCGCTTGAGATATTTGGAAACGGGATTGAGTGACGTCAAAATGGTTGGTGACGACGACGACGACTACAATGACAAATGGCTGCAAGAGTAGTCATTTTACATTAATTCTTCTAACTTATTCAATTTAGTGTCCCATTTTAACTCATAATAGAGTCGTAAATGTTACTAGTAGTTTCAATAGCATCCATTTATTGAAGGGTATCAAATGTTTTTTCTTGTTGTGATTGATTGATAGAAGTGCATTATTGGAAATTGTAATGTTTGAAGATCATCAGAGGGAAGAATATATTCAGATAATGGCACCCATACACTTGCACCAATAAAGAGTAAACATGAACAGGATGACGTGGCCACATCTGAATATCACTTTGAATCTCAATCTGGACTTAAAGCCATCATGAACCTAAAACCATTGTATCCAAGGCATCAGAATAAGCTGATATAACTTAAAAACAATGGCGTAACTAGATATCTCCTTATTTGATAGCATGTTTATACCTTGGTGTATGAGGAATCAATAGAATAGTAAAATAGAACGATTGAATTTCATTGGAACCACGTTCAAAGATTTGATTCAACTGACGTAGGCTGCACAGTAGATCAAACCGTGAGGTTGTTACGTGAAGCACAACAGCCAATGCTAAATGATTAACATAGTTAGAACTAAAATGTAGGTAATGTAAGTGTTATTGCCCAATAATTCATCGTGTGGTGTATTTTGTCTTTGACAAGGAACAGGCCAAGAGATTACCTACCAGTAAGCACAAGGATAGTCCTATCCAAGTTGATACCATACAACAATCGTATTGATTGTCTTGACTAACTGTTGGATGCCTGCTTATCCAAGTATGTATCTGAAATTTCTTGAGAACAACAAAGGGGGAGGGAGATGGAACGGTGGAGATCAAAAGTATTATGTCCAATGGTATGTCAATGATTTGTGGGAACGCAAAATTATTGTAAATATTCTATGGATTATGTCCAATAGTATGTCATTGATTTGTAGAAACGGAAAATCATTGGAAATATACTATGTATTATTTCCAATAGTATGTCAATGATTTGTAGAAACTTAAAATTATGGGAAATAGACTATGTGGTGTGTCAAGAGAGTGCCCCATAGGACATCTATTTCTTTTGTGTGTCTTAAAGAACCCTTTGATATGCAATCACTCAAAGCCTTCTCCATCTTATTAGTCTTGGTAACGCTATCATTTCCAAAGAAAACGTTCTTGTATCTATATTGTTTGGCTTTAGCCAGGTACTTCTTGCTCCAAGTATCTCTAATCATTCAAATGAAACGTAAAGAAAATGTTGTCGGATGAAAGGATACCACGGTGATGACTTGTTTGACATCAATACTGTGGAATTCACTGGGAAATAAAACCAGGCTTATGTTAATTGTTGAAATGGGATTAAGAAGAAGTTATACTTATTATCCTTTATCATGACAATTCCTCTGTTAAGGGCAAGTAAAAACAAAGCTCCAAGTTCATCATTTAAGGAACAATGGATTCAACATAGAAATCAAAAATAGCTCTACTGATTATCTGAGTTGCAACATCATTGAAAATGAAGAAAAGGGGAAATTCTTTGGATACAACCATAGCTTATCAATTGCTGAATTGAGAGGTGTGAAGATGAAGTTGAAGATAAGAAGGTGCAAGACTACAGGCACACCAAGATTTGATTTTTGCCCTGATCCTGATTCATCAATGAAAAAACAGCGAAAATGTTGATTAGAAGTTGCTATGTCAGTCCTTCAAGGAACGTTTTATAACGGTCTCTTGCCATCTGTAGAAGGCCGTTGATTGTTTTCTCACGTAACAGGCATTGATTGTTGTTTGATTCCATTCTCTCAATTGTGTTCATAAATTTGGGAGGTTTCCATGAAGAAATGCTGCTTCAACATCAATCATAGAGGTTTGTGATTGACTGTTTCAATTCACTATGATAAAATAGATCGTTTCATTGTGATCACACATAGTTGAGAATCAATTTGGAATTTTACCATGGTCAAGACTGCTAGATCCTCTGTTGGGCTACCTCCAGCAGTTAATGAGAACCCCATATCCCTTTTGTTTCTAAGGTCAAGAAGCTGGTCAATGCTGATGGAGGAGAGGTGGATAAGACTGAGCTAATCAAGCTAGAGCTTCTAATGTACCCTGCTAACCCAGCATCCAAGTACTCCCAGCAGTTTGTCATTTTAAAGGATGGTTGTGCAGAGGAGTGGATCAAGTGGTTGATTGCTTTTAGGGAGATGAAGAATTGTATGCCCCTTAAGGACCCTGCAGACAAGGCCAAGATGTTAAGAACCTTGTTGAAGGGCCAGGCACTGTCTTATTTTGAACATCACTTGAAGAAGAGGTTAGATGCAGAAGACTCAAAAATCCCTGACAATGCCTTCTAGAATTAGTAATTAGAAATATTGGCTTAGTATATATTCCTATATATATGGGCTCTAACACTTTTGTGTAACAATTTGAAACCCCTGAACCCCTGAATGACCTCAAGCGCTATTTAATTTTTTTGCCAGAAGATTACCCAAGCAACTAGATCAAGATGAGATTATTGAGATCTTGGATCAAGCTGAGGCAATGGTTGTTGCTAATATTTGTATTTTTGAAATATCTTATGAAGAATCTGTTCCCTATTTCAAGAGATTGGAAAATTTGGAAAAAATCAAGGAGAGGAATGGAATGGCACCCTTACCAGTACATAATAAGAAACATATTGGCAGTATTGTAGGCAGATCCAAGGTTTCCAGCCATTGGCATCATAATTGTGAGAAACATAATCACTATACAGCAGATTGTAGGGCAAATGCCAAAATGAAACAGCAGAAAACGGTTGCTTTTGAAGCCAAATCTGCCTCAGAAAGAAACTCTTTGGCTTTTCTTTTGAAGAAGTCAATGCCATAAAGAGGCAGTTGAAACCTGAAAAGGTTACAAAGAGCAAGAAGAGGAAGGTTGAATCCCTTCTCTCTATAGAAATTAACTTAACCATGAAGATGAGGAGTACCTCGTGACTTTCCCAAATAGCTTTAGTCCTGGCACTCCTAAGCCGGGAAAAACACCTCTTTCACTACAGAATTAGTAGTGAGCCTTAAGGCTAATCAGGAGGAAAATGTACTCAGAGCACTAGTTGATACTGATGCTAGCAGTGGTAATATCTTTGGGACATATCTTTCCAAAGATCAACTCATAAATAGTGAGATTAGCCAAACCAATTGGAGTACATTGGGTGGACACTTCACTAGTAACAAAAATGATTATTGGCATTTTTACTTCGAGAATTCAATCTAAGATAACAAATTTCTTAGACATTTCATGTGGATGACTGCACTAAGTCATCAAATACATATGATATGAAAACATATCTTGATGATCTGTTAATACCAACAAACAATCACTTTCAGGATCATCTCACTAAATTAGAAATGGTTCTTGCAAGACTCTCAACTGGTGATATGAGAGTAAATGCATAAAATCTAAGTTCTTTACAGCACAAATAGAATATCTGGGGTATTGGATTACCAGACAAGGCATACAAACCGCACACAACAAAGTTGGGGCCATCCTTTACATGAAGGCCCCCAAAACAAGAAAAGAATTACGCCAATTCAATGGTGTAGTTGACTATTATTGTGATATGTGGGTTCGTCAAAGTGAGCTACTAGCACCTTTGACAAGTCTCCCATCAAGCAACAACAAGTTTGAATGGCTTCCAGCCCATCAACAAGCTTTTGAAAAATCAAAAAGGTTATTGGAACTGAGGTACTTCTATCTTACCCAGACTTCAGTTAACCATTTCACCTCTATACAGATGCATCAGATCACCAGCTGGGCGCAGTGATTATGCAGGATAAAAGACCGATAGCTTTTCTTGCAAAACTTTAACAAAGCCAAAAGAAGTTATACAACCAGTGAATGTGAGTTGTTATCAACTATTAACACCTGCAAAGAATATAAAAATATCTTGTTAGGTTATCCAATTATAGTCCTTTACGGAATATAAAACAATATCTTCAATGGGTTGAAAGCTTCAGACCGGGTTTTACGCTGGCTGTTGCTCCTTGAAGAATATGGGGAAACCTTTGAATACCTCCCAGGAAGAAAAATGTTGTGGCGGATGCCTTTTTCCGTTTAGATATTGATGAACTGAAAATTCAAAATGAAGCCACCTTGACACTTCTATCTGAAGCGCAAATCAATAACATCAAATTCCCAATGCATACTGCCTTAATATTCAAAGAGCAGACAAGAGTCAAGGGGTTAAGAGAAAAAGGCATAACTCAACCTAACTACTCAATACAACACGTGAAAGGATATGAACTTCTGTGTTATAAAGATAAAATATGCATTCCTCAATCCTTAAGAGAAAAAGTTCTATCTTGGTATCATGAATACTTACTTCATCCAGGACAGACACATTTTGAAAAGACAATCAGGAACACCATAACCTGATTTACGCTGATAAAGAATGCAAGATGCGCACCATCTAGAAATTTCTTTGGCGAATCTGAAGTAACCTAATGATTCGATAATTTTGACTGTAAGGACCATTATACTGATATCCTTGGTATTTTTCTTTGCATAGTCAAGCACTCCAATATCCGTGATGACAACCAAATCAGGACTAATTCCTTCAATCCATCAACTATTTGTTACTTTTCGTTTGAATTATTTAGAGAAGCTTAGAGAAAGGTGTTTCTCCAATTGATATGGATATACGGTGAGAAGCATTGAAAACGTTGATATCATCTGGGGCACTCTCTTGACAAACCACATAGTCTACTTCCAATAATTTTCCGTTTCTACAAATCAATGACATACTATTGGACATAATCCATAGAATATTTACAATAATTTTGCGTTCCCACAAATCATTGACATACCATTGGACATAATACTTTTGATCTCCACCGTTCCATCTCTCTCCCCC